>JAOWBP010068323.1:19727-32175 GCA_028571105.1 Tragopan temminckii
AGCAGGCCATGGGAGCAGTGTGTGCAGCACAACCATGGGTTGCTTGGGATTGTTTGATTGTTTGCTTCCTTGTTCCTGCACAGCTCCTGGCTCGTGAGCTAACATTCAAACGTGGCCTCCATATCTGTAAAATTCATTACAGTTGACAGCCTAAATAATAAACAATAAATAATAAATATTTTTAACACGGAGAGAACTGGCAGCATTTTACACTTGTGGCCAATTAATTTCCATACGTGCAGGGAATAGAGGTGGGCATGGCTGGATGCCAGTTCTACAGATAGGAATATGGCATCTTAGAAGGGTAACACACAGCTTTGAGGAATTACACTATTTTTCTTTCCTGTAGAAACTTGGCTGTACTCCATCTCAGGTAATTACAATCTGCCCACTTGAAATTCCTCCTGCTGTGGGCATAGGGATATTTTCTGCTGCCTGCTGTTGATCTGCTGCTGCTGCTCTTTATGGTGCCATCGGCCTATTTCTAAACAAGCTGAGGCAGTTCTTATCCCTCTCTGATCTAGGAGCCTTTTTCCATATCGACACTTTGGTATTCAGCAGCCTCCTGCACCTGCTCTGCCACCAGGCCCTTGGGCTCAATGGAATCACCTGCACAACTGCCTTTCTCTGTGAAATGAAATTCCAGTCTGTTCTCGTGCAGCAAAGTAATAGAGCCGTGGCTTCACGCTCATGTATCTGAGCATAACCGTGTTTAAACACGTGGAAATCTTTGTAGTAGTTCACTGCTGGCTCTGGCTGGGAGCTCTCTGAGTGAGGAGTTATGCCACCAGTTGAGGCAACGATCAGTTGTTTGCTTTTCAGAGTTTGAGAATTAAGTATACCATGAATAATCTTCCTTTTCTTCTTTCCCAGAGCTTGAAATTATTTTAAGTCTGGCAAAGATGACGTGAGAAGAATCCATCCTTTGTAAGTGATACGGCTTATCTTCAGCAGTCCATCTTTTCTATGCTCTTTTTTTCCCTTTGCAGCTGGAGCTCATCTCCAGCCTTAGGGCCAAAGTGCGGGAGCTGGCGGAGGACAGGGAGCTCGTCCTTGCTGAGGCCAAGGAGTGTGCAGAGCGTGGTGAAGAGCTGGAGGCTGCCGTGCGTGCTGCCTGCAAGCCCAATGAGTTTGAGCGCTACCTGATGTTCATCGGTGACCTGGAGAAGGTGGTGAGCCTGCTGCTCTGCTTGTCCAGCCGCCTCGCCCGCGTCCAGAACGCCATGAGGAAGATCGATGGCAACACAGATGCTGAGGAGAAGGTGAGTGTTGAGAGCACCAAGTACTTCATTAGTTCTGTCCACATCTGTCCCACGGGGCTGCGCTCGCCTCGCTTCCCACAAGCCCTGCGTGCTGGTGGGCTGCACACTGGGGCTGAGCTGCGGGGGCCATCCAGCCCGTGGCTGCTCCCCAGGGTCAGATCACAACCTGTGCATCTGGGGTGGGTTTCTGTCCACTGGTAATTGCTGCTTTAGAAAGCTTATCTCACTTAATGAGCTTGTCTTATAGGGAGCAGGAGGAGGAAGTGGTTGTACCTTCAGATAAAGTTCCCCATAGTTTAACTTGACCAGCAGGTCCTAGTGGAAAATTGGGAGTTGTCTCATGCTACCAGAAAACCTTTTTGTCTGAAATACACTTTTTTTTCTAGAAAAGACAAGTTTAGCCTAGTGACAATGATTTCCTGCTGTCCTTACTGCTTCTAGGCATGCATTTATCAAAACAATACCTGCTGCTGTTATTTCTTATTAGGAAACAAGAAAGCATGGCATTACTGCTGGGGTTTTCTGGAGCTGTGCTGCTGCTGACCTTTACTGTGTGCTCTAGAGGTTTGCCAGTATTCAGATGTAGATGTGGAGAAGCAGGATCTACCTGCTCTAAAATGTCCATCAGGTTAACATGAATAATTCTGGGCAGCATTTCACTCCAAACAGCCTTCGTGTTTCATGGCTGGTGGCAAGCTGGTTTCTTTAGTGCTACATCTGTACTCTTCATAGCAAATGCATTAAAATCATTAATTGGAGACTTGGAGTAATGTGCTCTATAAAGACTTGATAACGTGCCAATATTTTCACAAGTATCTCCCAGTCACTACAGTTGCCCCAGCAGCCTTGAATTCCAGCTGCTGTGCTTGGGATGCAGGTGCTGACAGTTGCTCTGTGCTGTACTTCTGGACATAGTCCTGAAACTGGGGATTTTCCAGCAGTGCCATCCCTGTGCCAATCATTACAGCTGAAGGAAAATTGGTTAAAATGTGGAGGGTATTAAAATCCCATAGAACAGACGAGGCTTGATTCTTGTGTATTTGACGAGCGTTTACTGCTTGCATCAAAGTTACTTTCTTGCCTATGCGTTTTAAGTCACAGTATATTTTTCACTTGACAGTGGCACTCTGGCCACGTGCAACTCAAAAAATACAAAGATGCACGCCTTAAAGAGCTTCTAATTGAAACTATGTGGACACAGAATACTCAAAATTATGAGAATATGGAGTGCATTGAGTTTTGTCCTGAGGGCTCTGTGGAAGGAGTGAGCCTTGATGGGATTTACTGGGTGTCTTTACCTTACAAGCCACAAGAGTGAGTCATTTAATCTAGAAAAAACTCATGTGGAACACAAAGCCCACAAGAGGAAGCAATTAAACTAAATTGACCATGGCTTCCAAATGGAGATCTGCAGTCTGCCAGGAATTACGAGGTTTCATAGTGTGCTGCTTTGTTTTTCCATCCTATTAGCAATCGCTGAATGAACGGCACAAGCTCTTGTCTAGACAACGGGAGGATGCAAAGGACCTGAAAGAAAACCTGGATCGTAGGGAGCGGGTGGTGGCTGGGATCCTTGCCAAATACCTGACCGACCAGCAGCTCCAGGCATACAGGCACTTTGTGCAACTGAAGACCTCTTTGCTGATTGAACAGAAGGACCTCGAAGAACAGATCAAATTTTTCGAGGAACAATTAGAAAATCTAGAGAAAAGCATCCCTCTATAATAACAACGGGCTGTCACTTTTATGTGTGATAATTTGTGATGTTTTCCTGGGAATCCATGGGCGCTCACTGCACTGAGTTTGAACTCTTGCAATCCTGTTAATGCCACAGTATTGACGGGTGCTTAGATGCTCTAGGCACGACTGGATGTGCTTTTCCCCTTGGATAAGCCAGGTGACAAAATCCTGCGGTGTAGCAGACTGCACTTTGGGAATGGCTGCTGGGACATCTTGCTCCCATTAATCTGGCGTGTATTTCCCCTTCTTGTTGTCTGTCCATCTGTTTCCAGATTGACATAATCTCAATAAAAGAACGGCATAAATATTTCCCTTTTGTGGGTGGGTTGAGTATTCGAAATGAAAAATGATGTGGGTGTTCGGATTTGGAGATTGAATGAAGCCATAGGGATTACTATGGATCATTTCAGTGAAACTCTTACACTCATTTCTGCAGTTTACATGTATATACAACAGAATAGAAATACATTGCAGTGGAAGAGCATAAGCATTTTCTTTCTCAGCAGTTGCCACCTGCACATCTCCTGGCTCCGTGTGGTGCAGGCGGGTGCTGATCAGATGGAACCAGCTGAAATGGGCACTTCTCTCAATGGTGACCTCTGAACTCATTCCTGCATGCCACATTTGCGAACTCCTCGTGGTGCTTTTGAAGTGTTTATTTTTCACACAGCACCTTCTGGGGCTGATTTTAAATAGTTTCCAATTGTCAGCGTGCACAAGAAGTGCTGAACATGGGCAAAAAGCTCTGCTGTGGGAAAAGGAAATAATTCAATTTCATGAGCTTTTATACGAATCCCTTGGCAAAAATCTTTCAAACTAATGTTGTGTGCTGAGCCAAACTAGTGATATTTATAATATGGATGATTGTTTTTGTTTAAGTACTCAATGACAGGAATATTCAGGCTGAGCTGTGTGCCTAGATCGTGAGTCAGGTGGCTGCATATCAAACTGGGGTTTATGCCCCTGGCAAAACGGATTTCCATTGTTCCATGGTGCTAGGCATTACCCGGAGATCTTTTACTGTCTGTGCATGTGCTGGCTGCTCTCTTGCTGCCTGTGGCCATTCAGCTCTGTCCGTGGGCATCCGCGTCCTCCAGGCTTGCACAAAGCTTTAAATATCTCATAACCACCCAGAATGGGGCATCGACCTGAGCGTGAATTAATGGTTTTAGTTTTACATCAGATCACATTTTCCATTTGAGTTTACCCACTGGGCAGCATGAACTCAAGAAGTAACACTGTCCAGAAGGACAGCCATCATCCGTGTTGTGTACACACAAAGCTCACTGAAGGTAACATGGCAGCCCTTCCACCTGCAGAAGGAGGGCACCCGGAGTGGCTCCGTGTGCTGCGCCTGCCCACAGCTCACCTGGGAGCAGCACTGCAGGCAGT
The DNA here is from genome assembly GCA_028571105.1 of Tragopan temminckii. Taxonomy (NCBI): domain Eukaryota; kingdom Metazoa; phylum Chordata; class Aves; order Galliformes; family Phasianidae; genus Tragopan; species Tragopan temminckii. Next base: position 24,122 of record JAOWBP010068323.1, read on the forward strand.
GCGGGTTGCAGCTGCTCTGTCTTCATTGTCGGTGAGTGCAGCATTAGGTGTTTCCCCAGCTCTGACAAACAAGCATTTGTTCTGCGGCTTGGGCCCTCAGTTTGCATATTTATGCAGGAGTATCAGTAGCCCTGCTCGTGTTTCCAGAGAAACGGCGTGGTGTGGTGTGCTCTGCAGAAGGCTGGGAAGGGCTCACCTCAGAAGTCTGTTCTGCAATGTGTACCACGTATCAGTAAATGTGTTTGTAATAATGTGTGCAGGTGGATGGTGTGTACAGCAAAGAGAAGCTTTGTGGATATTAACACTTAGTTCCATTGATCTGAACAAAACAGATTGTGTTTAATGTCAAACTCACCATTCTGCTGGGCACTGGACTCCAGCATGTAACAGCCCTGGTGCTTCACTGAATGGCTGCTTTACCCAGCTCACCTCATTAGATTAAATCAGAATTTGAAGTCTTGGAGGTGGGTGAAGAATGAGGGCAATATATCAGTGCCAGCTGACACTGCTGCAAAATCTGCAGTTTCTCCTAGGAGACCAATTAGAAACATGTGGTTCTTTTGCTATTTGAGCTAAAGGAACTGGGTGGAAATAAACTGAAGTTAATGCTTGCCTTGAAGGGAAAGGATGTTTCCACACAGCCTGGTTTCTCTTGCCTTTTTGGTCTTTTGTGTCATGCAGATGTTTGTCTGGATGTCAGGTGGGTCTCGGTTGTGATGCTGATCATTTGTAATTGTTTCTTTACTGGTGGCGGAGCCTGAGGCTGGTCCTGGGGGTATGTCATGGGCAGCATTCCTGGCACACCTGCATACAGAGATGTTTGCTTTTAAAATCACAGTCTGATGTACCAATACAAATAATGGTTTAACCTGACCCCAGAGCTTCACAGAGCATCTCAATGCATAGGAGCGGCCCTGTGTACTTTGGATAATGGTCAGACTGTAGTGGCTCACAACCTCCTCTGTTACCTGCAGGAGCAAGGGTTGCTTTGATTGGGCATTGCCATTGCATCTCCTTTTGGCAGCGTGGAGTGGCACTGAGGTGCTGGCTATGAGCTCAGGTCTCTGGGTTTCTTTCTTTCCTCCCCTCCTTGTAGCACAGGAGTTAAGGTGGCCACAGATCACTCCAGCAGTGACACAGAGCCAACCTGAGTGAGGCCATGGAAGTGCTGATACTCTGATCTCCTCCCAGCTGCTGTACAGACCCCTGGAGAGCTGTTAGCATGGGGCTGCTGAGCCCTTGGGTGAGCAGAAAACCAGAGCTGTGTGTGTGTCTTGGGGGGACAGAAGGAGCCCAGCAGCTCTCTGCTTCTCAGGTCTCTGCAGCAGCAAAGCCTCATACTGCAGCCCACAGCCCGGTGCTGGAGGTAATCTGACCTCTCCCCAGGAGAGGACAGTGACCTGAAACCTGCGGGAGCATCTGTATGAATTAGTTACAGAGAAGTCCAGGTGAATGCAGAATAACTGCCTAGGGGAAGGAAAGGGGTGAAACACGCAAAACGTGAGAGCCTCGATCTTCTCTTTGAGGGTCAGGCTGCTAACAGGGGCAGCGAATTGTATCCTAAGTCATTTGGCCATCCATGCACAAGAGGTGTGGGGGAAGAAACTGCAGTAGCTCATGTTCTGCTCAGCAAAAGCGAGTGGGCCCGATTTCGGGATAAAAAGACAATTTGTATTGCCTAGAGCCAGAGCGATGAGCAAATATTGCAGGTGTGGGTGAGAGCAAGTGGCCAGAGGAAGAACATGCATTCTGCCTGTGTGACAGTGCCTTGGCAGCAGCCATGGGGATTTTAGAAGTAATGGCTCACTTAGGATTTGATTTAACGCCTACTGCAATGTGTGGGAGACACTGCTGGATCAGGAGCTGCTGCTTCAGCTTCTCAAGCACTAAATTGAAAGCATTTTTAATTTTTTTTTTCTTAGCCTGAGCCTCGTTTTCTTCCTGGGGCGTTGTGCTGTGGCCCTTGTGCCTGCGGAGCTAAATAAGGAAGGGAGGGGTGCTGAGGTTGATGCAAATGTGCTCTGCTGAAGACGTACTTGGTGCTGGTGAGAGCTGCGTTTGATAAATAGAAGGATGTTCTCTGCGTTGGGAATTCATGGCAACCATCTGAATAAAATCTTAAAAATAAGTTCAGAGCAGCATTGCAAAGCTCATCTCCTGCACCCTGAGGGAGCCCACGGGAACGTTACAGAGTAATCAGGCAGTAGGAATCATGTAACCTCTGGGTTTAACAAAATGCACTCAAGAAGCAGCTCATGAATTTCACTGTTAAACAGCCAGAGGCATTAAAGGTTTTGTGAAATTCTAAAATGCCACATGAGCCATGGAGCTGAGTCATCTCAGACACCTCCAGGGAGAAAAAACATGGCTGAGCTGGTAGTCTTCTTCTGGAGAATAAAAGACACTTCTGAAGATGTGGGTGAGCAGCAAGGTGTCTGCAAAGGGTCTTCAGCCCATCATGGAAGAACATCCCACAGCACCTGGAGGAGAATCCCCATGTGGAGTGATCCCTTATGGCATCCCCAGCCCCATGGCAGCTCCTGCAGCTCCATGAGGTAAGCGTGCCCGGTGTCACAGCATGAGCTGACAGCAGCACAGTGGGGCTGAGCGATTCCTTGGATGGGCAGAGCTGCTTGGAAAGCCCTGCACTCAGCTGCCCTGCTTTGCTCAGCTGTGGCTGCAGGAAACGGGTGGAGGAAAACACAAGAGAAAACATGGTCAGAAGTCTGCACGTGCTGCAGGGTGCTGCTGGGATGGTGTTATTGGTGTGGCTGGGCTGAGCCTGTCTGTGTCCCACAGGAGACGCTGCCAGCAGTGCCGCTGTTAGGAGGGAGCACAGTGCCATGCACACATGCAGCACGCAGCCACCTCACCTGAATGGCCAGGAATTTCTGTGCCACACTTTGTCTTCTGTGTGCTCTACTCTTTAAACATGGTGCTTATGGGGCAGATGCTTGCCAGCCGCAGTGTCTGCAGGCATGCAGGGCAGCAAAGTCTTGGTGTGCACAGCACTTGGAGCTTTTGCCAAGCATTGTTTGGGTGCTGCGTTGTGCTCAGTGAAAATGAAAGTTCCATGGCTGCTCAGTAGTGAGGTCTCCTACCTCAGCTGAGGAGTTTCAAGGCGAGGGGGATGGAGGTGGTGGGGGGAAGGAAGGGCAGGAGGAAAGGAATTCTTCCTGTCACAGCACCTCCTGTGAACCCTTCTGATAATCAACTGATAACCAACAAGCAGTGCACAGCAGTGGCTGGATCCTGGGCTGCACACCCATCACTGCTGCTCAGTGCTGTGACTGCAGCAGTTGCGATGTGCCTTGCCAGCTGCTGAAGGGTTTCCTCAGCTGTTCCTCAGGCAGGGAAGGTGGGAAGGGAGGTAGGAAAGGGGAAGCGTTGCTTTGGCTGCAGCTCTTCCCACTGGAGATGGAAAACAGTCCCTGGCTGTGACATGCTGTTTTCCTGGCGGTACACAAATATAAAGACACTGCAGTCAGTGACAAGCTGAGCTCAGCATGAGGGTGAGATGTGCTTAATGATTTACCTTATAAATTAGTGAAATAAATCTTGGAACTGGAATGGAAAATGAATGTTCCTCATTACGCTGCAGAGCTTTTGTATTTGCTCTGGGAGGGGACAATGAGGACGAACAACATGCTGTTTGTGCCCATACTGCATGGAGCCAAGTCTGTGTCAGTGACCTCTTCACAAATTTGTAGGGTCCCCCATTAGTACCAATCATCAGAGCAAAAATGGCCATGTTGCCATTTTGCTCAGACTAATGTGTAAATCAGGAATACATCCAAGGAATGTAGGGCATGGTGGAAGCGTGCAGAGCAGGACAGTGCAATGGGAGCTCGGGGGGGCTGTTCCCTGGGGCCTCTGCTCCCTTTAGGTCTGCAGCGACTGAGCTGCTCTTCTGCTGGACCTCATCTTGTGAAGAAGCTGAAATCTTGTAAATTCTCCTTGGCAGGACAGGGCCAGATCCTTTGTTGCGATGGCACAGCAGGCAGCTCACCAGACTGGCTTGCCGCTGGTGGTTAAGCTTCACAGCTGTCATTCACTTGTGCAAAAGTCCTACTGCCTTCAGCTGGATTTGGGCTTGAAACAGCAGAATGCAAGGAGAATTTAGTCGGCTGGTGGACCCATAGAGCAGCATTAGCCTTAGTCTCTGCCACGAAACTACTCCCATGAGTTGGTGAGAATTCTGTATCATGTCCCCTCCCGTGTAAACAGCAACATACAAAACCAATACCCAGAGAAGCTGAAGAACTGGTTTTACTGCAAGCTGAACATATTATCTATATTTGTCAAATTGCAGCAGTGCGTTCTCTGTACTTCCAAGGATTTGTTTGCACCTGAAGTCCTACAGGATCGCTCATCACAGCCTGCCCAAACACCACCTCCTCCCCCATCTCTCAGCAAGGAGTGAGCTGCGTCATGGCACAAAGGTGCTGGCAGCACCCAGCCCTGTGAGCTCCGCGTGTCGTAACCTCTGCTGGGCACACTGCAGGGCCAGGGCCTGTTTGGGCACAGCATCAGGGGTTTGGGCACAGCACCAGCTAACTGCAGCACCTCCCAGCAAAGAGTATTGCAGAGCTTCCTGGCTGGCACGTGCTGCAGTGAAGTCAGTTATCTCGGCTGTGACTTCTTGGTTTTGCTTTGAAGCATGCCCCCTGCTTTCCTCATGGTGCAGCCACAACCAAGCTGTACAGCTTTTAAAACAGAAAACGCTCCATCTTTGTGCCTTGCTTCTGCTGCAGGTTGGATTTACACCAAAGAAGCGCTAGAAGTTCAGCGGTGTGATGTGAAGAGGCACAATCAGGGGTGTAGGCTAGTGGACAAACTTCCAAATAAGACTGAGTCAAACTGGAGCCATTTCCCAGCTGCCACAGGATGCTGTCCCCAGGCAGCCCCAGCTCTGCCAGCAGTAACACAAACGCACACAAATGCCTCTGTGGTTTCAAGAGCTACGGCAAAGAAAGTGTTTAATGTCACGAAAACATTGAAACGGAGCGACAGACATTTTTCTGCAGCCCCAAGAGCCAATGCTGAAGCACAAATCAAGGCTTCAAATGGCCACACCGGTCAGCAGTCACACCAACACATACGGAGCAAATAGGATCATTATTATTGTTTTTAATCCATCTCCAGATGTAAAGTCACAAGGTGCTTGATTATTAACGTTCTCTTAACGAGTTAATGAGTTTGACACAGAAGCAGAGCGACAAAAAATGAATCCCTGTCTGTGAGAGCAGCAGCTCAGCCCCTCCTGCAGGCAGCACAGCGTCGGGGCAGGGGCACAAAGGAGATGGTGTCACCTTCAATGTGGTCCTACGGCACTAGGCTGAAAGACACATTCCTGAAGTCACTGGCTTGGAAAGAAAGGCAAGGCATGCAAACAAGTGTTGCAAGGAAACCAAAACACCCGACTGGGGCTGAGAGCAGGGCACGCGCAGAGCTCTGTCACCTCTGTCACCTCTGCTCACACAGCTCTGCGGTTGCGTTGTGAGCACAGAAGCACTGCAGGCAGCTGCTGCTCTCAGCTCTGCCTCTTCATTTCAAGGCAGCTTTAAGTGAGTAATTTAAAAACCGATAATCTCATTGCAAACACAGCTCCAAACAGCACTCCAGCTGCAAGTAATGCGTACAGCCCTACTTAAGAAAAACAATTATGTCCATAATACAGAAGAAAAAGTAAAGCGAGTTTCAGATCAACAACTCATGCAGTTGAGATACACGTTGCTTTCAGAGGCCGTGCACACATTTGACCATGAAACACCCAACAGAACAAAGCCCATTTTTTAAAATAAATATTGTTTCCAAATAGCTCAAAACCAAAGTTCAAGTTTTAAATAAAAAAATCTGCCGTAGCAGCCTCAGTGCTGCTCAGATACCCTGCAGGATCCGATTCCTACTCTCTCACTTCACTTTATTATACCATCTGATAGCAAAAATTTGTTCATTCAGATGAAGCCACTGAACTACAGCCAAATGCTCGCATTATCGAGGCACAGTCGGTACCACCTGGGCAAAGTCCTTCAGGAAAGGAACACAAAGAGAAATGCAAACCGAACTTCCGACTGAGGTAGACAGATCATGGAGACAGAGCAACAAGTGTTGGGTTGGGTTTTTTTCCTTTTTGCTTTTTAACCTTGCCAAGGAAAATGCTTTAGGCAACAATAAAGACATGTTAGTATTTCTGATAGTGAGAAACGTTGTTTTGAAAAAACTAAATGCACAATTTTAAAATAGAAATATTCCTCTTCTGTTACCAAAACAATCAGAATCATCATAGAAAACTATGCATCTTTCTCCTAATAATTTCAGCCTGCTGTAGAACAAGCCACGTTAAAGCAGCCAGCTACCAGCGTGCTGTTCACAGTGTAAAACATGCAGCTCTTCAGCTGAGGAACGCAGAACAAGAAGCTGTACCTTAAGCATTTATAGCCTGTCTACACACAGATGTTGTTCCAGCTTTTCAGCCATGAAGTGTAATGTTTGTGGCCTTCATTGGTGTGCTGGTGCCTATGGCACTGCAGTGCTTATAGGGCAGCTCCCTCTCCCCAGGCTTCTGAGAGCTGGGCTTCATCCAGCGACCTGCGGAGCCAGACCCCATCACCCATTCAGTTAAACTTCCAAAAAGAAAGACACGGGGAGAAGAAATCCAATTTACTTCTGTGAGAGAAAACCAAGCTCCCCAGTCACGCTACTGAACGATTCTGACCCCAGGAAGGCAGGGCCTAATGGCCAAAGAACAGCTCAGAAACTGGCCTGCGCTTCATGACAGCCTCCTCGTGCTCCTCCTCCTCCACCACCTCGGAGAGTGAGCAGTATGAAGGAAATCCCCCTCTGGTTTTCGGCTTCCTCCTGGGCCCTGTGGTGGCAGTCAGCAGCTTGTTCAAGGACGAAGGCTTCCTCAAACCTTTGGTGAGATCGTAGAAAGCCATGTCATCGGATATGACCCCCAGGAAAGTGCTGGTGGAGCTCAGGATGGATGCAGCGATCTTGGTGCTCTTCTTGATGGGCACCGTGGGTCCCGTGGGGTGTTGGAGTGTGGGGTCCCCCAGTAAGCGCCTGACCGCCACGGAGGTCCCGTCCTTCAAGTATTGGTGTGGCTTCTTCCCGCTGTAGTCCCTCAGGTCGATCTTGGCATGGTAGCTGCGGACCAGCACGGAGATGACGGCGTCCCGGCCGTGCATGGCAGCGAGGTGCAGCGCCGTGTAGCCGCCGTGCGACCTGGCATCCACGTTGACGTGGGCCCCTTCCTTCTCTGCTACGTCGATGATGTTCCTCACCATGTCGCAGTTGCCATTCTTGGCGGCCCAGTGCAGGGCGGTGAAGCCCGAGATGAAGTCCCTCCGGGCCGCCAGGCTGGCATCACCCAGCAGCAGCCCGTGGAGCTGTTGGGACCACTGCCCCTCAGCCGCCATCAGCAGCCAGCGGTGCTCAGCCTCCTCCAGCGGCACTTCTGTCAGCTCCTCGCTGGCCCGGTGGTTCTTGGGGGCCCGGCGCAAGCTGGGCGAGTGGCACCCGCCGTCCTCCTCCTCAGGCGAGGGCGATGCGGCGGTCTCCGGCTCTTCGGACGGCGCCGGGGCTGTAGCGGAGTTGGGGGCAGCCGGGGCCGGCACGCAGCGCACCGGCAGCATGCAGGGCTTGGGGAGCGGCTCCCTGCGGGCGTTGGCCCCGCCGACGGGCAGCGGCACCCCGCCGCCTCCAGCCTGGAAGAGCCCGCGGAGCTCGGACACGGCCCGAGGCGACGGCAGCTCCTCGGGGGACGGCGGGGACAGCCGCTCCTCGGACGGGGGCTCGGAACCTCCATCCCCGCGCCGCTCCGGTGGCGGGCCGGGCCGCAGGTGCCTCCGCAGCACGACGAACTTGGTGCCCTGCCGCTCCTTCACCACCGCCACGGCGTTCACCGCCTCCTTGAAGCGCTCCCGCCGCTCCGCCCGCTCCGACGCGTCCCCGCCGGCCTCCAGCAGCGGCCGGAAGGCGCCCAGCAGCTCCGCGTTGCTCGCCCACCCGCCGCGATCCCGCAGGAAGCCCAGCACGGCGGCGGAATC
>JAOWBP010068340.1:0-32173 GCA_028571105.1 Tragopan temminckii
TGTTTCTTCAAGTTTACAATAGCTTTTCTTGTCTGGCCTCACATCCTGCTTACCTGCATTCCTATACAATGGTTAACCCTTATCTTGTCCTCTCCTAACTCAAACAGGTGTGGTCATGAAAATACTTCTGCTTTTTCAGAAAGCAGTTTGGGACAATTAGAGTAATTAAAACAGAACTTGCTGAGAAGTCCTATTAAAAAAAAAAAAAATTAAATTAAACATAATTACTGCAATTTGCTGCTGCACAACACAACAGACAGTTGTGATAGCCTTGTGTAACCTAAGAAGGCCTATTTAGTACAAGCAGCAGGCAGTGTGATTTCTAGCATGAGGGATACCTGAACATTTGTATTTCATTTGCTGGGCTCTGGGGATTTTTTTGGTTGTTTTTTTTTCCCTTCCTCCCTTCATAAAGATGAAGCTTGGTCTGTGAACTTGCATCCAGGCAAGAAATCTCGGAAGGAAGCTCTGTTGGAAAAAGGTGAGCTATGTCTCTGCTCTGAGTTTTCCTCTGAAAACAGCTCTTCCACTCAGGACTACAGAGGGAGCCTGTCTCTTGCCATAAAGCAGCTTCCCCAGCTGCATCAGCTGGGTAACACCAATAATACGCTCAACAATTAAATTGGGCTGCACTTACCTTTTCCTTGGGGGTCACGAATGAGGATGTTTGGTGACAAACCTCTGGGGATTCTGGAACATGAAGGAAAAGGCGAGGGAAATCTTTCAGCTCTGAAAAATAAATCTGGTCAGTTTATTGTAGCAGTTTGTAAGTACTTAAGTGAGCCAAAAATAGTTTAGCAGTTCAATGGAGCAATACAGGCACCGTATCTATGCTGGGCTGGACATGTGTGTGTTAGCTGCATCACTGACCATAATAATGTCCTTAGGTGTAAGAACGGGATTCATGTGCTCCTCCAGCTGACGTTTTAGTGTAATTCTACGTTAATAAAACTGCAGCTGAAAAATTCGTGCAGAAAACAACTCAGTCTAAAGCACTGAAAATGGAGGAACCCCCCTGTGGAAGTCTCTCTGATTTTGGGGGTTGGAGGTGAGTGAAACAAAACTGTACGTGAAAGGACTAGCACCCAGCAGCATTGTCCTCCCTGTTACTACAGGCAGTCAGGCCTTGAAATGATGACAAATTGACTTGGAAATGCTCTGATGCACCTGGATGATCTCAGAAAATGAAAGGCCTGGGGGATTCCCTTTTCAGCTTAAAACGGAAATACGTGTTTATGAAAATCAGCCATGCTTCTTTTCTTTTGTTTTCATCACTGCAATAGAAGTGAAACATGTACAGTCCTGGGGAGAGCCGCTGTCCCACCAGCAGGTAACAACCAGACTCATCTCCTGATGGCTTCGTGGCTTCAGCACAGAACTGCAGCTAGGTTTTATCCTTCCCTTGCACTCCTTAACTGCAGATGTACTCAACTTTTGTTTAGAGCATTCCTCAGTCTCTTGGACAATCAGATAATCAGAGGCATGCTTTGGCCTTAAGATGTAACCGTGGAGCTTACTGGGACTAGCAAGTAGAGAGGAAGAAGCAAGTAAGTACTAAACAGGATGATAAATCCTACACCACTCCCAGGCACTATAAGGAAACACTCGTTTCTTAGCTCTCATAGGCCACCCCCCATCCCTCAAGCAAATATGTCATTTTTCTTTCTAACAGAAGCATGAGTTGCTTTAGGTGAATGCTGCGATCAATACCAGCAGCCCTGGGACTTCTCATACAACATTAATTATATAACCAGGTTACTAGCTGAGCACTGCATCTTAACCAAGGAACAGCTCCTAAACTTAGAAGTTGAAGAATCCTTCTGCCCAGGTGAGTCACAACCACAGAGCCAGCACTGGATGCTTCAGAGTTCAATTAAACTTTACAAAGAACAAGAAATGATTGTTAGCATTTGAAATCATTCGCTCTTATTTATCAATATAAAACCAAAATACACTCTGAGAAGAAGCCAGCTCTGTATTAGAAGCTGTTCCTCTCCCACTCTCGACAGAGTTTCCAAGTACTAGATTGAAAATACCGACTACAGAAAAGTTACTTCAAATCCTGGACTTGCCCCACAGCTCACTCTACGGATTCATTTCCACCCCTACTGCAGAAGTGCCAAGCTTTCTCCTCTAGAAATGTCACACAGAGGAGCAGAGACTTCTCTGTGAACACTGAACTGATTTATAATCATCCACTGATGCATGTAGCAGGAGATGGCTCAAAGCAGGCAATGAAGACTCAGATCCCAGTACACTGTCAAGGCAGAGCTCTGTATTTGTAGCCGCAAATGCTTCATGTTCACATTTTCTTCTTTGTTCACACTGGAGACAACTTCACAGACCCCCACTCTTTCATTCCTCCCATCCCTTAATGAAGTTCATTGAGGAGCTTCAACAAACATACAAAACATTGCAGAATGGGAGCAGCACGAGGTCAGTTGAGTGACTCGTGGTTCTTCTGGAGAGCCAGGAGCTACCCAAGTTGCTGAGTGTCTGACCCTTACAAGGGATGCAGAACAGAAGGATGGCAGTGCGAGGCCACATGGCTGCCTGCAACCTGCTGAGCCTGGAGAAGGAAGAGCGCATTCCCCTGCTGCCCTTATGGCTGCCTGCTCCCCACTGGTGACAAAGCTCTTGTTTGGAGCCCTACTGAGAAGCACTGTTTTACCTCATCATTTCATTTCCAGCCTCTGGCCCAGAATATGACCAAACATGAATTACAATTTATCAAGAACAAGCCCCTGGGGCTGATCATCCTTCTAGAGCTCACCTTTATGCTATTACTTGGACAAAATACTTCCACGTAGATGCCTTCATGTAACTAATGGAGCTGAACCTCTTCTCTGCTCCTGTAGCATCAAGTTAATAACAAATTGCACTCCCTCACCAGGCAAAATAATCCCCTCAGAAACTCTAATCAGATGTGAAAACTCAAAGGACAAAACCAGACGTATGCAAAAACATATGCAGTGTACATAATTTCAGGCACCCCTGGAGCAGGGGCTCTTCTCACTGCCCCCTCCCCGTCTGCAGCTCCCTCCACATGGAGATAATTCATTGACAAGGCTCCCAGTAATGTGCCAACTCATTAATTACTGTAAGAACTGTGTCAGCGAGAAGCAGGCAAGGTGACTGCTGAAAATGGTCAGAGAGAGCTGCCTATTAGCACTTGCTTCCTTGTCCATTACATGCTGAAAAACAAACCGATAACACCTGACGGACATCTCTTAACTATTAAATATCACAAGCTGACTAAATTACGTACATAAAACACTAATTTAAACCAACTTTGGGGAAATGGACTAAAAGAAAACTGGGCCTCTAAGCCAGTCTGTCCTGTTCCAAGTCCATAGGCCCCATCCTATGGGCACAGTTGAGTCCTGGGGTATGACAGCACAACATCTGCTTATGCAAACAAGTGCTTGACTCACAGCCTTATGCCATCTACAGAGGCAGAGAGATGGCCACAGCCCATTTCAGATGGCACAGCTCTGCCCCATCCCTCTCTTGGAGATGGCACGTGTGAGCTCAGATGAACTCTGGAGTATTTGTGAGAAAAAAAAGAAAAAAAAGTACAAAGAACCAGCTTGCAGTTTCTCTCTATGGAGCTGGTGAGTTTACACCCTAGAAAAGAGGCAGAGAGGAAAGCACTAGGTTAATAGCATCTTGCTACACTCCTGAGCATCTGCCCACAACACTTCCCAATCAGCACACTAAATCCAAGAGGGTGACCTTCCTTCATGTCCCATAACTGCTTTCTTTCCTTCCAGTCTTTTTATTTCTATTGTTTTTAATTTTATTTTCTCCCTTTTCTTTCTCCCAGTCTCACAGCAGGCCACAGGGCTAGGAATCCTTACTTTTATCATCTGATATAAGAGGGATATGACAGACACACGCTATAAAATGCCAAATGTCCAACCACAAGAAATCCCAGAAATAACAGTTTGGATGTCCAAAGGGAAAGGCAGGGTACGGATGGCTCCCAAGTGCATCTCTAAGTCCACCAGCACTGCAGAGAGAAATGTGCTTCTTCCCAGCATGGTGTGCCCAGACTTGTAAGGTTCCTGGGGAAATCCCTGTGTGCGTTGAGAGCAATCCCTGCCAGAGGGAGACAGGCAGTGCTGGCAGCTCATACCTTTGGAAAAGGTCCTGCAGAGCCTCTGGGTGACAGCATTAACTGTGTCACACACCTGGAGTGATCGCTTTGAAGAAGTCAGTACTTACTGACGGAACACACAGAATGAATAGCACAGGTTCCCATAAGGGATGCATAGTGAGGGCTAGGAGGAAATCGGTAAAGGAAATCTGTGAGGGAACCACCTGGCAGCAATAAGCCAGGACCAGGCTGATGCTGAGCAGCTGAGAGGTTTGGGGTAGAGCAAGGGGCCCTGGTATGCTGGGAGGGGGAGAGGAGGATCTGCCCCCAGAGATGGAGAGGAGATGGTGGGCTAGGAGATTAGAGAGATGAGTGGTGGGGGTGAGGAGGTGGAAGGGAAATCAGAAATGAGGGCCAGAGATTCAGATACAAATGGATTAGACTGGGATAAAGGCAGCTGGGAGGGAGTCAAAGGATGTGAGATTAAGAAGCACGCACACAAAAAAAAAACAACACAGGAGAACTGATAGACATTCAAGGGGAATGAGAAAACAGGGTCAGCTCAGTGAGTTGAAACTGTGAGATGGGGATAGCCACACAGCAGAGCAAGAGGCCCTGGATGTGTTTGTAGGTGATAAATCCACCAGCTGCTATTAAATGGAGTACGCGTACTGTGCAGGGATGTCTTATATTTTGGTTTAAATGAGAGAGACAGCTCCATCCCAGGGACACCCAAGCACTGCTCAAGTGCCCCAGCTGAAGGTTCCCTGCCCAGGAACAGCCAAGCACTGTGATTCCTTGCTCTGACCCCCACGTGCTGAGCTTCATGTAGTCACCACACAACCTGTGTGAGGCTGGGACAAAAAGATGATTGAGAGGTCTGAATGGTGCAGTGAGCAGATGATAGAAAAACAGTAGAAGTGCTGGCTCCATCCCTCCTCTGGGCTGGGAATCAACACGCATGCCAGTTTGGTTGGGCAAGAGGGCCCACACTGGTGTGTGCTGCTCCTCCACACACTATTCTTTAGCACTTCCTAATAGATTCCTGCACTGCAGCTACTGTGGAATGAGTTGAAACAGATTCTGACTTCAGAAAGCAGCTCTGGAACGTTGCCTCTGCACAGTAGTGAGTGGGGAAAAGCACCTCCAAATGAGGCAGTAGCCCTCTCACAAATGCATACCCTAGCTCAGAAAGCAGCGCAATAGCAGAAATAGTCAGCAGGAGAGCAGATAATGCGAAAGTCCTCCTCACATGCTGAAGAAATACACGTTAAAGTGCAGCCTAAATGAGATTAACTGCAGGTCCCCGGCTCTGTGAAGCTGCTGCTTCAGTCTCATTTCACATCCTGGAGCTGCAGCCCTGTTCCTCCCAGTCCTAGGAGCACACGGTGACCCCCAGCTCAAACACAAGCACAAGAGACTATTTTATTTCCATTATTCCTGACAAACAAAGAGGTTAAAGCCGAGAGGGGGAAAAAAAAGAGAAGAAAAAGGGAAGAAGGAACGAACAAGAGGAACCTACTTTGAGCAACTGAGGTTAATCTGACTCAAAGCCTAAATCCATGTTAGCAGTTAATCCAGTTAGTAAGGCTTTCATTGGGAGCTTTGAAAAATCCTTTAACCTCTTGCAAACTAGGAGCAGCTTAACAGCTCAGTGTTCATGAGAAAAGCCTGTCAATAACGCTGCTAAGCAGGTATTTAGCAGGATTTAAGAAACAAGCATGTGACAACTCTTCTTTAATGAAGCAATTGGGCTTCTCTCCAGGATCCCAATGGTCACTGTTTTCTTGAGCATTGCCACGATCTGCATTTCACGTTCCAAAAGGAGATGCAGTTATGGTCTGTCATCTTGGGAAGTATTCCTTCCTGGCAAAACCGCAGCAAAAAGCAGATTTCAGTAGCGGTTTTCATAAACCCAATGGATTCTTCACCCTGAGAGATCTTTTATGAGGAAGAATGCGGTGCTCAGGAAATTAAATGAACTTCCCTGTGACTTTTTCCCCTTTCAGGGTCCTCTACACCATTCCAAGGAATGCAGATTGACAAATAGCTTTGACGTTTATGACTTTCTACCCCCAGCCTGAGTCTAGCAGGATAAACAGTAAACCAAGCCTTTTTTTTTTTTTTTTTTCTTTTTACCATCTGTCTGCAAAGTCATTACGCATTCACTCCACCTGCAGATAGCCAAAAATGAGCTAGCTGCACTCCAGAAATCGTGCAGCCACATTGGCAGTGCTGTGCTCCGGTTCTTGGCTAAGGCAGAGTAGGGGAACAGGGACACAGGACAAAAGCCCTGCCCTGGAGCCTTCTGCTCTGTACCAAGAGATGTAATCAGGCCAAGGCCCCTCTGCCTCTTGGGTTCCAGTTATCCGTGCATCCCACTACCGTTCACTTTCACAGATAAAAGGTCATTCTGTATTTTTCCCCCCCCTCTCGATGTTCCTCCCAAGCAGGAACGTCACATTACCTTTGCTATTTGCAGTGCTCAACCAGAGCCCCACGGAACATTAAGCTGCTTTTACCGCTGTGCTGTGCAGGGATGCTCAAAGGGAGGTGGATCATTGCCATTCTGCTGCTGCCTCTAATTCAAGAGAGCCAGGAGAGCGAGCAGGGTCTTTCAGAGAGAAATGCTTTGCAACCAGGCTGAAAAATCCAACGTGTAGAAAGATACAAGAGAAAATAATTCCTCTCTAAGCACCCAATCAGAATTTCAATAGCGTACAGGTTTTGTGTCACTCGAAAGTATTTCCATTTCTGTCCATTTAGTCTCTGACTTTTTCTGCTGATAAGGGAAAAAATTTTCCAGGCACACACACACACATATTAAAGCACTTTCGGAAGGATTGCCTTTATGGGAGGCCTATCTAATGAGCCTGTGATCCATGGTCCCCTGTGAATCACTCTGATAGGCATAAGGACAGCACACATACTAATTAACCTATAACTCTGCCACTAAAAAATCACGCCATGAGTTAATAAACTAAGATAATTATTTTTTCTTTCATAAATCATATTTTCATATAGCTCAATGAGGTATTTTCAACCACTGTTCTATCCCCAATCACTATCCGATGCCATTTCCAAGAAGACCTTTTAAGCAAGAAAAGAATTAGCTTAAAAACAGGGAGTGGTAAAAGCAAGTGAGCTTCCACTCAATTCAAATTCCAGCTCAGTCCTTGTTACCTTCAGGTATACCAATGGAAACTGGATTCTCTCTGCATCATGAAGAGTCATCTTCAGTGCAAAGCACACTTGGAGCAGGTGCAGTTTTAGCAGGTAAGCTATTTCTTACTGCAGAGCCTGTTGTATCTACGTTTGCTGGAAATGCTTTTTTTCACGTTCAAAGTAAAACATTCTGGTTTGTTATGAGCATTAATACAAAAGGCAAAGTGGATAAGGGTAACATTTGTTAGATTTTTGCCACAGCTGTATTGCAGTATCTAGATACAGGGGTAAGGTTCAAGCTGTGGAATTCAACTTTGTAAAAGCTTTGGCAGCAATTGCACACAAGCAGAAGAGAAAAAAAAAACACCCAACCCTCAGTTCTACACAGCTTTTGCTGTGCCACAGTTACTGCCAATCCCACAACTTCCAGAGGGAATGTCCACCCCAAATTTTCACTCGTTATGATTCACCCCCTTCCCAGCACTAAGATATTTGGGGCTTTTCCAGCCCAGTTGGTTCCCCAAGCCAGCCAGGTCTTCTCAGGGGCTACCAGCAGCCTGAGCTGCCCAGGAGGGCAGCACGACGAGCCCATGGGCCCAACGGTGCCCACATCCCCCCAGTACCCGTATGGCCCACACAGCTGGGACGCGCGTTGCAGATGGCCCTGTGCTGCCCCAATGGGAGCTGTGCTCTGCTCAGCCTGGCTGTGTCCCAGCGGCTCGCTGGTTGGCATTGCCCTGGGAGTCACCTCGAGCCATCTGCCCACCGTGCCCATCTGAGCAGACCTTCTGCTACTTCTGCTGCATGTGGAGGAGGCTGGATAATGCCGGGCTCCCTGCCGCTCGTCTCTGAATAAATAAATAACCAGGGAGCAAGGGGAGCCATCGCTCTTTGGTTCAGATGTGGTCTGGCAAGCTGAGTGCTGGTACGCTGCTGGGAAAGAGCCAGGAAAAGGCAACCCCTGAAGGGCTCTGCAGTCAGTGCTGCTGGAGAGAAGGCAGGATGTGCTGGGATACTGTCCCCATGGCAGCACCAGCCTGCTGAAAGCATGAACCCCAGCTACATGGAAAGCTGGATGAGACTCCAGAGAGAATCTGTTCTTTGGGTGGGTTGTTAAACCCAGGATTATGTTTTCCCAGGTGGGGATGTATCCCAGTGTGGGCCCTTCTGATTCATGTCAGTGGGAGCTGAGCATAAAGAGCAGCTCTGCAAGGAGGGCTGGGACACAGCATCCATCCACCTCCATCACCAAACAAGGAGGCACTGAGCGCAGCCCTGCTCTGGAGAGGTCAGAGGAAAGAGGAAGGAGGGAGACAAGGAATAAACTGAGTTCACGTTAGGCTGAAGAAACATAGACTGGATTGTAAGGAGCACAAGGCAGTCTAAGGCTCACTTCAGTTATTAATACAGAGATTTTACAAGCACACAATATGATGGTGTTGCTGTGGTACTGGCACAATCACTCCCAGTCTCTGTAAACCTCTCATGGTCTCTCATGCAGTTCCAGGGTCTCTGGTTGCCTTTGAGCCTGGAGCAGTTCTTAAAAAGCCTCTGCAGACCCTTCTTGGAAACAGGGATCAGGAACCAACCCTCCATCTGCAGCTCACAAACAGCATTTCCCACCCCAGCCCTTTCCCATCTTCTTTTCCACCTGAAGATAAGCAGCTTGCAGAGCCTCAGACTGTGACTAACTGCTGAAAACACACTTGCTGAAGAAGTGGGGATCATCTGACACTTAAGACTGGCAAAACCTGCAGGAGATGAGAGCTAAGATGGAAAGTTATGCAGCAAAGCTATGCAGAGGATCAGGCTGAGTCAGAGCCCCTCTACAATAGTACAGTCACGCATTCAGATCAAGCTCCTTGGCCACTGCTAGCACAACTGACCTTCTGTCCTGTGGTCACCTGATGACTGACAAGTTCATCAGCTACACTGCATGCCAGGGAGATGATGAGGGAATTAATGGAACCCTTCTCCCCAGCAGCTGAGAGCCGTGGCTGTGCGGTCACAGGCTCTCAGCCTCTCTGCTCTCAGTAATCAGGGCAAACGCAGACTGAATGTACAAAGCAGGAGATGGCTGGGCAATAGGGGAGGACTGGAAGAACATCAGGTAGTGCCAGGCCGCAGGCAGGGACGGATGGCACAGAGTTTCCCTGCGTCAGGCTTTTGGTCCCAGCAGGTTAGCTACAGCCATACTGACAGATGCAACCACCCAGCTTGGAGGGATTCAAATTAAGGTCAAAAGGGGTAATGCAACAGTGAACGAATGAATGCGTTGTTCCTGGCTCACAGTCATGCCCAGATGCACGTTCCTCATTATTTGAGGATAATTAAAATGCATCATTTGCTTGTGTGTGTGCACAAGTACACAGTTTACAACTCTGGAGAAGAATGCAACTATAGGAACCATTTCTCTCACTGCCTCTGGAGCAGCTCTCTGGATTTTAAACTTGGGAAAGGGGGAAGGAAGGTGGGAAGGGAAAAATTACCTGTTTTTCTGTTTAACCTTGCTGGGAGAGGAGGGGAAGGCTACTCAGAGCCTTTCAGTCCTGAGCAGCGATTTGGCAGAACACTATTCACGCAATCTCACATTTGCAAGGAGCAGGGCTTGTAGTGCTCATGGCTGGAATCGGGACCAGGAGGGGTGGCTTTGCCCCCTGTCCCCATCATTCAGCAGATTCCACAGTGTAATTTCAACCCAGATCTACAACAGCAAACTCTGAACCCATCCCAGAACATGATGCCAGCTGTGCCCAGCTCCTGTCCAACAACCATGAAGGTCCTGCATGCCAAAACTCCCTCTCTCCTCCTGTACAGCAAGGCTCAGCTGTGACAGATGCACTCTGCATCCTGCTATGTGCTCCCCATGGAAGCTGGCAAATGACCTTGTGTAAAACCTGACTCCCAGAAAACAAGCTTGTGTTGACAGTGGTACCCAGAAGCTTTGACCACAACTGGCAGCGGATGAATGCAGCACTGCATAAAGGATAGGACTGAGCTGGGCACAGCCAACAAGGTTGTCTTGGAACTGAAAGACATTCACACCCTATTCTCCAGTTACCCAGCAGAAGCACGCAGCCTGTGTATCTTCTCCTAAGGTACGCACATATTCTGACGTTTTGTCCTAGACCCAAACGTGCCTGCAAGCAGAGGAGGCTGTCTGAGCACCAGTCTGTATCATGCTTGTAAAAGCTGTTTTGGCAAGCCTCTAAAACTGTGTTAGTGTCTGTCAGTGGGTACAAAAGCACACGGACGAGATGACAGAATGCTGTTTGATCATTTTAAATTTCTGATGCTTAGGCGGTTATGTATTCCCAGCTAGAAAATGCTAAGCCCATCAGTTATGTCCTTGCTATTCTCTTCATGCCATCTAATCCACACTGGCCTTCCAGCCAGAGCACTGCCCTAAATTGCCACAAAGACTTAGCTCTCCATTACGCGGCTCAGTGGAGTGAGGGGCAGAGACATCTGTGTGCACTGCTCAGCGTTACTCAGCACAGGATCCCCAGGCCTAATGAGCTTGGACACTGCACTGAATCCTGGCTGACTCCTGCAGCCCTGGTCTCCAGCTCATAAACCTTTCCAGAGTGCCAAGGCACACAGGCAGCCTTCTCCCCAGGCTGGTCCAAGGGCTGCTGCCTCCATATCGGCCGTGTCTGATGCACCGCCAGGGCTGCAAAGCCCACATCCATAGCCCCAGCTGGACCAGGGCTGGCTCCATCACCTAACCTAACAGCCTGTCTGCACTGCCTGCCTCTGTTCAGAGAAACTGGGTGAGAGAGAAGCCAGCAAAAGTCCCACAGACTCTAGTAATACAGTGTCTCATTGCTGATTATCTTAATTATGGTTTCTGCATTAGGGGCTTGACCAAGATTATCTGTGAGCTGAGAAATAGGCATCTTGCAGATTACCCTCGCTTTGATTTACTTCAGGATTTGGTCCTCACACAATGCTGTTAGCAACTGGCATGGCTGTATTCTGTTTATAAAGTCTTGCAGCTGCACTGATCAGGAGCTGGGCACAAACAGCAAGATAAGTCAGCCTGGGCTCTATGTTGATGTGAGTGGCTCTGCATAGAGCCAGCTTTGTTTCTCCTTCTTCCAAAAACTGATGGTGTCTGTAATTCTGTGAAAACTGGGATGGGGGGGGAAGGAAGAGAGAGACAATCCTGACCTTTGGATCCTCACGTTGCTCAGACATCACTACCAGCCCTGTCTGATGGTGAGATCTGCAGAGGCTGCCCAGAAACTCCCAGAGTTCAAGTGCTCATTAATTTGTCAGCATTCACACTTGGGATTTCATCAGGCTAAAACTAATGCAAAGATCATCTCCAGAGAAGCTACAAAACAAAGAGCATGGTGACATTTCCATCCTGCCTCCCCCTACCAGGGACCTTCTGCTAAACACCAGCTCCCAAAGGAGCCTGCCAAACCTCAGCTATTATCAGTCTGCCTTTCCACCACTTGTCCCAGTGACATATTTCTCTCCAGGGGTGGATCAGCACAGCACCTGATGGCTCGATCTGGACTTGGATCTCCTTCCCCAGCGTACTGCCGTGCCTCTAGCGCTGTCACCAGGCTGTGCTCGCTTCTCTCTGGTGCAGCAGAGGTGCAACGCTTTGACACTGCCTCTGCAGAAGGACAGGAGCCCAGGATACAGATCTAAAAAAAAAAAAAAAAAAGAGGCAGAGGGCATCGCCTGGACTGTCATTACCACATCCACGTGAATGAAGGAGAAGCCCTATATCCCTGCTGATGTTCTTCTTGGCTTGCTTCACTCTCCTTGCCTGCTCCAGCACCCCTCTGTTTGCCCATGGGTGCCCAGAACAGCACCAGGCTCCCCAGCCCCTCCTGCCACCCCAGAACATACGACTGTACAGCTGAGCCACGCGAGGCCCCCATTAGGAATGGGTGCAGATGGACAAGCTGGCTGCGGCAATAAAATCGGTTTGCAACCATAAAAAAGCGGCAAGAGCAAAATGAAGCCCCATGCAGTGCTGCTGCCATTAGGAAAGCAACAGCAACAGCAAACAAACACAGGAGTGCATGGAAATTTCTGCCAAGAGGGTCCCGGTCAGGAAACGAGGCACATTCGCAATGCAGCAGAAGCCAGATAAAAAGCGATTCCGACTGCAACTTTACGGTGGGTCTTTTAACCAGTGCGGATGTTTGATCCCACCACTTACATTAAAAGTGCATAACAAAAGGGGCCATTTCCCTGTCCTTGTTGTAAAAGTGCTGCGGAATCAGGACTGACTATTATGGGCAACTCTGCTTAAAGACATGGTTAACTGCTGCACTGAAGTAATAATCCTGCCGCTAAATCCAGAATTTAAATGCCCCAAGGGCTTAAGGGCTGTCAGGAGCCAGAATTCATTTCCAGAGGTTTTATTTAGTTGCAGCAGCAATTTTACCGGAGGGCGACAGTAAATTTGAAAAAATACAGGACTAATAATTTAGCAGAATTGGCTGCGGTATTTTTTTAGAGACGCACAAACACGCACACACGGGCTCCATGAAATGAGTTCTGCGCATTGCCCGATCACAGGTTTCATTTGAATGAAAATGATTAATGGGACCACAAAGAAAAAACACAGCGCAGCAACAAAACAAATCAGCGCTGCCTCCTAAAGGTCAGAGCAAACCTGCTGCCAGATTTGGAAACCATCTCCTAGGACAACAGCAGGCATCTGCTGCGGCATCCACCTCCTGCCTCTCCCAGCTCATAGGCTCTCATTTCCAACACCCCAGGCGAGCAGCCAGAGATGCAGGATATGATTGGAAGCAGTGATTTATACCGTCAGCTCTCTAATTTCGGAAGGCAACCTTTGCCTGTCTTTATATTAAACATTATTTGCAATCATAGCATCACAGAATTGTTTGAGGTGGAAGGGACCCTTGGAAGTCATCTGGTCCGACTCCCCTGCAGTGGACAGGGACACCCACAGCTCCATCAGTGCTCAGAGCCCCTCCAGCCTGACCTTGGGTGTCTGCAGGGATGGGGCACCATCACCTCCCTGGGCAATCCGTGCCACTGCCTCAGCACCCCTACAACAAAAACCTTATTCTTTATATCCAGTTTAAATCTCCCCTCTTTTAGTTTGAAACCACTTCCCCTTATCCTATCACAACAGAGCCTGCTAAGGAATCTATCCCTTTCCTTGTTACAACCCTTTTAGATACTCAGGTCTCTGCAGCCTTCTCTTCTCCAGGCTGAACAGCCTCAGCTCTCTCATCCTGTCCTTATAGGGCAGGTGTTCCATCCCTTCGATCAGTCAAGAAACTAAAAGATCTTTTACTCAATACCTCAGCTCAACTTGGAAGATGCTTTCCTTCAGGGTAGAGCTGGGGACCCAGTGTTGCAGGCAGGTAGGATTCCCATCACCTGTAAGAAGGAACAACACCACAGCAGTTCATAGAAGCACTTGCCTCATTGCCTTGGTTCTAGGCATGAGCAGGGCAAACAGCCCTTTTGTTCCAGCATCATGCCCGGTCACAGCCCTGGGGACACTGCTCTGAAGAAGTTTCCAAACTGCTATTTTGGAGAGAGAAATGAGTGGTGGGGAGACAAGGCCAAATAATTGAATTAAACTTATTAACTGTGAGGTTGCCTTACAGGAAAACCTACAGGATTTAAAGCCATTGATAACTCACCTCCACTACTGTAATTGAGAAATATGCTCTTTTTTTTTTTTTTTTTTTTTTTTCATTACTAATTGGGATGGAACAGATGGTGAAGGCCGTGTTTAATGAAATATGTCCATTCAATTAAGCCATGCCACTGGGGATTGGGCAATGCAAAAAGAATCACCTCCTGCTGCTGTACCGGGGTCCTCCTGCCCAAAGCTGCACACCTGGGCAAGGACTGGGATGCTGAGGGCAGGGCAGGAGGCACAGGTTGGACCTGCAAAGCCTTGATAGCTGCTGCCCCAGAAGCTTTGAAAGGAAAGATCTGGTCTATGTGATAATTACAAAGGAGAAGATTGTAGGGTTCAGCCAACACGGTGCTGTAGCAAAGGGAATCGGCCACCAGACACTGGGGAAGGGAATCTCCATTCATACCTTGGTTTCCTCATCTGTAGAGGTGAATATTTCTTAGTGCACTGTGAACATCCCAGCGTGGGTTTTTCTGACAGCTTGGAAGCCACCCGTCAATCAGCACAGCTTCCTAAGGCAAAGCATGACATTTTATTTCAGGCCTTTATCGGAAACAAAGTTTTGCTGTTAGGCTCTTTTAAAGGGGATAAACGACATTTGGAAATAGACAAAACCACATTCATACTGCTCAAAAAAAATAAAGGGGGGAGGGTGGGGCAGTTGTGTGTTTGTTCAACTTTACCAGTAGCGCATTTATCATGAGAAACAGGCAAAAAGATACAAAGGCCCAGAATTTGATCAGCTGAAATCAGAGTAAGTATTTATATGCAGGTAAATAATTGCTCCCCAGTCTCATTTTAGCTGTTGCAAGGAGTGTCTTCAAGGCTGTGGCAGCAGTGGCTTCAGCTGAAGAGAATTCATGACATGACAGCTGGAGTTAATTTACCAGTTTAAAGGCAAACCATTACTGATGTTTCATTCCCTGATGATGAACTGGTGCATTTGTCCAAATGAATCACTTTGGCATTTGATTGCTGTTGTTTTCATTTTCGCTGTTTGTTTTTTAAGTAAGAAAAGCGAAAAGAAAATTAAGAAACCTTTTGAGTTGGGTGATGAAATTTTTGTGTTCTATTTTGGGGAATGAGAGAAAGAGAGAAATGAACGTGGAAGAAAGGGATTGGTTCCAGCAGGAAAACCACTAATTTGTTCAGGATTCATTGAATCATTTCACTTTTTTGTCCCTTTCCCAGATCAGGAAGGGGTACACTCAGATGCTTCCCACACTCAGTTGCTGTGTGCTATTGATCTCTATAGCACAGCGAGGAAAACGAAAGCTTCTACAAGAAGTATCTACTCTCAGCAATGATGCCTTTTTCTTTTTTTTTTTTTTTTTTCTTTTTCCATTTTGCAGAAGAAAAAGGGCACAAACAAACAAATGTATTAGTCCTTATGGTGGTGGGGAAATACTTACAGCAGTGAGCAATCACATTTATAGAGGCAGAGGACGCCTCCTGGCCACCCTGCCAGCCCCAGCTGAAGTGTGGCACATGCAGTGACACATAACACAAAGCTCCCCTGGGGAATGTGCCAGTCAATGCAGGCACGCATGAGGGAGCACCCAACATGCCCTCTACCACTCAGCTGCCCCGTGAACCCAGATGCCTGCAGTGAGCCATACCCTGCTGGAGCTCCCCCAGCTTTGAGCAGCAGCAGACACCTCCCAGGTTCCCCCAGCCCTCTCCCAAAACATCCTTCAGACATCCCCCCTTTCTGACCCAACTTTGTCTTCCCTCCCTCCATTACAAAGGAGAGGGATGCTTCTTTTGAGCTGTTTCAGGGGCTCTTTTGCTTCCTAACCACGCCACCCTTGGAACTAATCTCTCCCAGGTGGCATCACAGATGTATTTTTCTGATGTTTGTGACTATTCCAATTCCTTGAACAAAACTGTTTCCAAGTGCAAGGCAAAATGACAAACTCTTGCTAGGCTTTCATAATGAATACTAAGTTGCCAGCTGGTGGAAATTCCCAGCTCTCTCAGTTCTCCAAATCTACTATCAACGTTAATCAGCCAAGATCAGGGAAGTTGTTCTATTTTCACTGAATATACATTTTTTTTTCTTTTTTAACAACAATATCAACAAAACGATAATTGCAAAAATGTCATCATACGTGAATCTGTATTTTATCAACAAAATGTACTAGCACATGACTCCTACAGTTGTAACATATAACACAACTCATACAAACTACAGACTGTAAAAACTGACCAGGTTCAGTCATCGATGTTCATGGCAGCAGTTTCAGAGAAGCATCCTAGATCCTGCAGTGATTCATCCTGGCCTGAGAGTAGCTCTTGATCTGAACTCTCTTTGTGTTTTGGAGACACTCTGATCTATCTTGAAATCTGCTGACCTGGAGGGCACAGCTTGTCCTCCAGGATGTTTCAGTAGCAGAATCAAATCATTCCACTCTTTTCTAATGCACCCAACTGGGATGCCACAGGTTGGCTGTGCTGACATAACTGCTGACTGTAACTACTGCAGGTGACTAACAACAGGACTTGAGAAAAAAAAGGATAATTTTGCAGCTCTAAAGTGAAGGCATGGTAGATTAAAAAGTACATAAATAAACTGCAGCCTTCACAAAATACTGGATTCCAGAATCAAATCTCTTCATCCATTTGCCCATGCCAAGTCACAATGGCTGATGGGCAGTTGGAGATGCCTGTTCACCCAGGGTGCTGGTCTTGGCCAAAACAAAGGAGTTGGTTCTGCACTTGTATCCTCTCCATAACAGCTCCAAGGAAGGGATGCTTTCTGACAGCTTGACCACCTCTCATGCTCACAAGCTGCCTGGCTCGTCATTGGCAGAGTCCTCAAGCAGATCCAGCTGCCCAGACAGAGCTGGCTCATACTTCAGAACGTGGCAGGCAGCCAGAGTAGCAAAGAGACGTGCTGGCTTTTCCCTGCACAATCCCCTAACAAGGAATCCTGATGTTCACAGGCACAGCTTTCATTCCCTGGGTTCCACATGCCATTGGGCAGTGACTCCCCTTAGCAGAGAACAACCAACCTTCTTTCTTTCTTACCTCTTGAGATGAATACAGCAGCAAACATCATTCAACAGAAGTTCACCTGGACTGGAGTAGCAACTCCATGCCATAGTAGGTGAATTCTATCCTTGTGATTTTAACATCTGTCCCTGCCAGGATTTTTGCCTTTGCTTAAGCAACCAAACCAGATGCCACCAGGGACAATGAGCCATGCTGAAGGTGTTTACCCACTTGGCCACTGGGGATGGAAAACATAATATTTTTATTACTTTTCTAGCCATCCTACCTGCTTTGACCCAGGTGCTGAGCGCAGGTCGTCTTCAGATGTTAAATTGTGCCCAGACATCCCTCACATCCCCTTCTCTTTGGACGCCTGAGTTTTACAAGAGCTGCATATATGCAACTGCTCCCAAAACCCTTTCAGACAAAACATTTTAACCTAGAAGTCTTTGCTAACAATCCTCACAACGGTGCAGACAGAAGCAATCACAGTTTAATGGTACAAGCTACGAAACACTTAATGTGCCACTGGGCAGCAGCCACTGCAGCTGGCTGGGGAAGACACAGGCCTGTAGTTTCCTCCAAATTCCTACCACTTTCCAATCTCTGTGCATTCTGGAATAAGATGGAGTTTCAGGGAAAAAAAAGCAGCAAAGATCAACTAATTTCACAGGCAAAATGGTGCTTGTAGCTTGCCACAGAGAGTCCACAGTATCAAAACACAATTAAGTAGTCGCACATCAACAAGCTTTCCTAATTGCTGCAAGGAGCAATTCAATTATGTTTTCAACATTGAAATGAGTCATTATCAGTCTATAGGGGGAAATTCTGTTTGTGGGGTCGTGTTTTTTTATAGCATGTGCTATCTTCTTCCCAAAAGTTAGCTATTTTACTGCTGACGATATTCATTTTGGATGGATTCTTCCCTTAGGAACTAAACGGAGCAATTTCTAGTTATAGCAACATTGTTCTGCCGTAGATCAGAAAAGCCCAAAGGCACACTCTCCAATCTGGGGTTACAAAAACAGAAATTTAAGGTCCTTTCTGTCTTATGACATTCAGCTGCTTCATAATCAGATGATAAGTAATCACACTTGTACTCTCACTTCATTGTAACTCTAGTCTAAATAGGACCCCAAATACAAGCAGCCTAGTACCCCAGCTCAGCACAATGCCAGCTGCTTTTCAAGAAAGAAGAAACTCCCATTATGAAAGCAACTGGGATGAAAGGTGGCAAAGATATTTTGAAGATGCTCTGAATAACAGATTCTAGAAGAATTAAATATGCATTGTATCCTCACAACGGAAGCACCAGTTTGGGTCTACTTGTTGGGTGACTGAGAAGAACTGAGAGCTACAAGAACACTTGAACCTTTCTCACTGAGAGAGAGCTTCTTTTTTATTATTCCTAAAGTGATCTGAAAGCAAGATGATTGCAGAGGGGTGAGATTCAGCAGCACTGAATAAGTTGTGTTCTGAGAGCTGTGGGTTAAGCAGCGTTGATTTAGATGTTCCTGCCCGCACGTTAGTTCAGCAGAGGTAGCAGGTTGCAGTAGTTGTTTGGTAATTGATCTGTGGTGATTTAAAACCTTAATTTGTTTTCATGCTTCCTGATTTAAAGTAGCGTGTACACTTGTGCATAACTGTCTTAAGAAGGCTGAGCAATAGTTCAGCCTGCATTCCTTAGGAAACAAGGCTTAACAGAGCACAGAGACTAAAACCCCTATTAACTCCTAAAAGCATTGGCCATTTTCAGGCAAATTTGATGCCAGGTTCTCAAGGTTTACAGCTTTCTCATAGATTTTGTGATTCCACTCTTACTTATTTTGAGAGCAGGTGTCGGCTGAGCACTGGAGGTAGTGTTGGCTTTGTTGGGTACATCACAAGGGGACAGACTGAGAAGAGGGTATTTGTTCTACTGTGGGGCTGAGTCACAGATTAGAACAACATAGAAACTTAGGTTATATTGGACTTGTTGCTTGTAAAAAGTATTGTTATGAAACAGTTGTGTTATAGCCATGGCTTCTGTGACATTTCATTTACATACAGCCACTGACAACAATGGGAACAAAAAGCCAATTTTGATCAGAAAGACAAGCAAAGAGTGCAGCAGATCTGCCTGTTGCCAGGGCACAGGGTACCTCTGGATGGGGAACAAGGCTCCCTGGATGATTTGAAGGCTCTGAACAGCAAATGCGTCACTCAGCTCCAGTGAATCTTCCTCAGCCTAAAACTTCACTGAGCTGGCTTACCAATGTGCCAATAAGAGGGGCGAACTGTGGACTGGCTGCAAAGTTCAAAACTTGGCTTTTCCATGTGTCTGCTTTCACCCATCTGCTTTCAGCTCCCAACATTTCATCTTACATTTCAGGCTTTGGCTGGCTTTCAGTGGCAAAGGGCTGCTGGAAATGAGCTCTGCTTCTTATCTGCACAAGCTCAACCTGCAGATGTTCATTTTCACAGACTGCACACTTACTGGAAGAGCTAAGATCCCAAGAGCTAAAAGGCAGGTTGGTCAAGCAAGAACTCCTATAGACTCCTAAAAATATAACGTATTCCTCATTAGATAGTTCACGTCACCACAACAGGGATCAGGAAAAACCCAAGACCACTCCAGAACAATTACATTTTCAAAACCAGGTTGTGCTGCCTCCAAGCACAAGATCTGGTGAAGCCAGTGCCTGTCCCGCTTCATGGTGGCTTGATCCCAGCACGACCAACAGGACCCAGCTCTGGGCACGGGGCCCGGGGCCAGCAGGGGAAGTGCCACCCGTTAATCAGATGTCTGGAGTTTACAGAAATAGCTTTTTTTCCTCCGGAATAAAACATGAATCTGAATAAATGTTTTATCCCATTGCACATAATGAATGGCAGTGAATGTGATTTGGGGACCTGTCAGAGCGGGGAGCACAGACATAGTACATGCACTGCAGACAGGATTAATGAGATTGTTTAACTGAAACTCAGGGAATTGAGATCACTGTTAATTTTAATCCCCTTTCCTCTTTTTTTTTTTTTTTTTTCTTTTTTCTTTTTTTTCATTCTTTTATATTCACCTTCCTGTGTGGCTGACAAAAATCAGGCCATCAAATTGTTTATTAGCAACTCTTGGAGGAGCCAATCCATATGCAGCAGCATGGAAGTGTGGAAGCATCCACTGCCTGGCATTTCCAGCAGATTTAGCATCAGGCTCAGCTTGCAACACTATTTACTTCCAGAAGGAGTAGTGGGAAAGAAAGAAACAACAAACAGATCTCCAGACCTGCAGCTGCTTGAATTGGTCTGATCTGTGGCAGCACCACTGCTCTTCAACATTCTCCATGTAATCCATATTGGATGTCAGGGGTATGGAGAGCTGTCATTCCTGTGCAGATCAGAGCAGCTCTCACCCCATGCTCACTAGGGAACATACTGCACCTTCTGGTGCCTTCGGGGAGGTAAAGGCAGTGCTCAATGTGTTGTCTGCTGTCTGGCTGCTAGAGCCATTTTTGGGAGGGGATTGCTCCAGTTTTTATCAGCAGTGAGTATTCCTGTCGGCAGGTTGGTTTCCTCCTTCAGCTGCCCTTTGCCAGCTGAACATCCCCTCTGTGAGACTCAGGGAGAGGTTGAGTGAAGCCTCCTGCATGGTTCCACCTGGTTTGCTCAAGCTACAAAGAAGCTTGTCCTGGCCAAGGAGCACTGTGCTATTAAAAGAGCAGAACAGCAACAGAGCATCATCTCCAGCTAATTGTTTCATCAACTTGGAGAACAACAACTGCTTGCTAAATAAGGCTCTTCTTTTCTGCTTTGCAATTGTGCTCTGCTGTCTGCCAAGGGAAGCTCTGCCTCTGGAGGCTTCTCTGGGCCTCTGGAAACGATGTCTTTGGGTTTAGTCCAGAAAGACAAAAAAGCAAAACCAAGAGCTGCAAACCCAGAAGCAGAGACAGAAACTCTGCAGAGGTTTATCCCCCTCCCACCTAAATGAAAACCACAGAACTGCTAAGCAAGCTCTGACTAGAAGAAAAAGAATTAATGAAACTTATTTGCTGCGTCTGCATCAGAAAATGTTAACACTCAGCTAAAGAGCAGACACTTGAGAGTTTACTCAAATAAGTTTATGTTTTCAGTTGCTTTCGGAAAAACAATCAAATTTGCATATTTTTTACCAAAATACTGAAAGTGCTTCAGTCTTTCATTTTGCAGGAAACTGAAGCAATCAAGCCGGTCCCGTAGCAGGATTTGAGAAGAAACCAAAAGCCATTTAAAGCTAATTACTGCTTTCATAATGAACTGAACTGGCAAATAATCTTACTCTTTTCCTGTCCATGAGTTATCCAGGAATCAAACACGAGGTAAGCACCTATTAGTTAAAGTGCATGCTCAGACACGTTGACTTCCCTCGTCTCAGAGACTCAGCTCGTTGCAGTTTTAAGCATCAACAATAAAACATTTCTGCATTCAAAATCCAGACTTTTTCAGTAGATCTTTTTCTGAACACACCTCCTGATAGTGCTGGCGTGCCCATTTGTGTGCTGCCTTTAAATTCTGTATCTATACAAAGTTTCTATCTATATAGAATCACTGAATCATGCAATCATTAATGTTGGAAAAGGCTTCTAAGGTCATCTCATCCAGCTGTCCACCTACCACCAACACTGCCCACTGAACCACATCCCTCAGTGCCATATCTCCATGTTTTGGAACACCTCCAGGGACAGTGCCTCCACCACCACCCTGGGCAGCAGTTCCAGGGTCAGACCACTCTTTTGGAGAAGAATTTTTTCCTAACGTCCAACATGAAATATCTATCTGTGGCCCATCCTCCAAGAAGGTGATCAGAGAAGGAACAAGCTCAAATGCCAAACATCCCTGGGTGCCAAACTTGGCAACAGTGTTACTGGTCTGTTGTTAAAAGTAAAGGTTCATTAGATTATGCAAATATCTCCGAATCTGTGATCTGAAATTTCTATAGGAGGTCACTCAGCAAAGCTCAAGGTCTCTTTGCAGGATGCAGGAGGGAAGGAGCAGACATCTCTTATTCCTGCAAAAGAGATGGGAAAACAGTGGGGAGAGAGACCAGGGCTACCCCTGACCTTGGCAGCCTGCTGACTTGAAGCTCAGGGGACACTCAAGAGAGATGGCCCCAAACACCAGACACAGCCTGGGCGGTGTGGCTGGTGCCAAGTGAAGCCCAGCTGCCAGATATTCTGTGCGCATAGAACAAGGCAGTCATGATGAGGAATTTCTCTCCTTCAGTTATGATTGACAAGAAAAGGAATAAGAAGATAGGAGCTGAAAAGCTGTGTGCAGTAACCTTTCCCTTTGTCAGAAATGTCAAACCAATTCCTAACAGCTCACTTTAAAATGCATTTTACGTCCTCTTTTTGACATCTTTCCCACCTCCCCAATGTTGCCAGAAGATACAAATTCACTCTGACAGCCAGAAGGGGAAGGGAAAACAAGAGAGAAAATTTAAAAAAGGAAAACAAATCCCCACTTTTTAAAACCATCATAGCAGACAACAAGACTTTGTATAACACAGTTATTGACCAATCAGACATGAACTACCTTCTCCATGCAAAAAAAAAATAGCACAAAACAGGCAAAAGCAAGGTTACTTATCCTAGCAGCACACAAATTTTGTTGTCCTGCTTCCCTGCTAAACGCTGGTAGTGCTTTGTAAAATAACATCAGGTTCATTTTCTTAGATTTGTATTGCCTTTCTATTCTCACAAACCTCCTCCTTTCCTTCCCTCCCTCATGCTGTACTGCAGAAACCCGTATCTTTGCATCAGGAAAGCTGTGTGGATGAATGAACGTCACACGTCACACAAAGACAAATAAGAAAAGCAACAACAAAAGCCAAACACTGCACAATAAAGAGAACAGAGAGAGGTTTTAAAAACTCTCACGTCTGCATTTTGCAACTTAATAGGTTGACTTGCTTAAAAATTAAATATCCTGCCTCATTAGCCAGCCAGGCTTCCACCATGCTCAGCAAAGAGAGAAAGAGTAAATCAGGAGAATGATTGACCACGCCTCCTTTACTAAGCAATTTTGGGATGGACTAAATCATTGTTTGAAGATTAGAGAATTAACACAGACCAGATATCCAACTCATACACAGTTATAGTGCCCAACCTGAATGTCATGGCTCAGGGAAGGATAGGACCAAAGATTAGCAGCTGGTAATAGTTACTAGTGACAAATTTTTGGCTTCAAACCTGTGGGAAAGGATAGACCCAGAGACAGAAAACACTTGCTGAAATTCACCGAGAAGGTTAGTGGAACTGCTCGGGTCTGTCAAGTGCACTCCAATGTCCTGAATAAAACATGTTCATTTATCATGCAAGGAACGAGTTTTAGGAAATGACAGCTCAAAACCCACATGCAATAAATAAATAAATAAATAGATCAGAAGAAAAACACGATCTTCCATCAGCATGTTTAACCACAATTTTGTTTACATGAGCAGAATTATGGCAGTTCCCCCAAATTCCTGAGAATATTTGGGGTAGGAAAACGCAATCCTGTGGATTTTCAGTAGCCGCTTGCCTTAACACAAACCCTAAGCATAAGGCCGTATCAATGACTGCATTACCTAAGCAAACTTATAAGTCTAACTAGAACTGGGGCAAAAACTGTAGGAACAGAAGGACTTCGCACTGCACAAAATCAATGCCGGCTCTGGTCTAAGCAATGGGAGATGCTTTGTCATTTGCAGCTGCGCTGAGGACAGCAGCCGGAGTTAAAAAATGCCCTTTATGCTGTCAGTGTAGAAAAGCCCTCACAGACCTGAAAAATGTTTTTAACCATATGCCACCGCGTCCCTTTGGACTCCCTTTTAACTTCAGCCACTTCCTCAAACAAGAAATAACTGCCAGTCGAGTGAGCGCTTCCCCTCCTCTAAACACTCGGTGAGCGCAAACCTCAGCCGCTCTGACTTATTTCTTGTGTTTACCCAACGGGTCACAGCAAAGAGGGAGAGGAGGAAGAAGTTTATAATGGGAAAATAATCAATGGTGACATGCCAGCTCTGTCTGCAAGGCGATCATTAGCGGCTCAGGAGGGACCTCAGGGCTCTTGTTTGCTTGGTGTGCGGTCGCCTCCTGCAGAGAGCTGAGGCTGCAGGACAGGAATCAGCAGGTGCCTCTTCTGCAGCTCCTGCTCCAGCCCAGGGAATTCAGTGCGAATCAGGCAGCTAAATTACACCTCTGGGTTATTATCTGTGGTATTAATTACGGTGTTCTCCCTAATTATCCTCTCTTAACACACTCAGTTGGTTTGCGGGAACAATGCAAGGTTGGCAAACAGTGGCATTTAAAAACGATTGGGCCAAAGGCTCAGCTGATATAAAGCAGCACAGCAGGTTTATGGAAAGGTCAGCCTGTGCTGGAGCTGGAGTTTACCCACCGTTTTATGAGGCTGTGAGCTGAGTTTCAGAGGGGCTGATATGTCCCGGCCAGCTGGCTGGAGTGGAGATGAACTGTTTGGATCCCTCATTCTCTGGTCTACGTTGTAACCATGTGCAAAGTGCTGTTCCCCAGCACGGCTCTAAGGTGATTTTCTGACCTACAATAAAAAAAGCACAACACAGTGTCAGCCTCCGGAGTCAAAACTTTTCTTTCATCTCCTGTTCCACCCTGCAGTCAGACTTGGGAAACCCAGGGATATTCTGATATGTGTTGGCTGTCTGTTCTGTTCTTGAAATAATCAAACCACCATGGACTGACATTAGGTTCACTGACATACATGGTGTCACATTTGCAACAGAAGACAATTCAGACATATGCTTCTTTACCTTTATGTGCACTGTTCCCAGGCTGGCACCCTGCTCAGCTGCAGCATCTGCCTGACGGATGCAGCCCAGCTCCTCAGACTCATCCACTTCTGATGTGATGGACATCTGATTGGTACAGTCTCATTGGAGCCTTGATGCATTCTGGGAACAGAACTACTCCATAGGAAGGTATGCTTGCCCTTATCATATAACTCTATTCCTGAAAAAGCATGGATATTCAGGTAAAATGTACTAAAAATAAAATCTACATTCTGAAGCACACCTTCTTGGACTGTGATCTTTCAGGAGATCCATCATGCACGTGTTCACAGTCTCAGACCAGCTCCTCTAGCTGCGGAATATTTTCTTCCACATCACTCAGAACGCATGCATCTCTTTAGTTCTCTTTTGATAGCTCTGCAAATCACATCTGAGCTTCTGTCCTGCAGAAAACATGGCATAAAAAAAAAACCCAAAAAAACAGCACTGAATGATAGAATCATAGAATGAAAAAGGTTAGAAAAAGCTCTTAGATCACCAAGTCCAAGCCCACCAACCTATCCCTACTGTCCACAGTAGTTCTTCAGTGCCACGTCTCCACAGTTCCTGAATACCCCCAGGGATGGTGACACCCTCCACTCCCTGGGCAGCAGTGCCACTGCATCACCACTCTTTTGGAGTGGAAATAGTTCCTAATATTTCTGAAGACAGAAACGGATGTTGAAAATGTCACCCAACTTTCTATCCAAAGCTGACTAAAGCTCCATTAGTCCTCGTGGCATTACCCATGGAATATGAGGCACTCTGCAAATATCAGCAGAGCGCTGCGTTCACCTGCTTCCACAGTTCACAGTTTAAAAGAGAGGATTCTGAGGAACCCAGAAAATACAGCTCCAAGCAGGAGATGTATATCTTGCAGTGTATAGAGAGAAGCAATAGAAATCCCATTTTAACAAACTGTCCTCCAGCTCAGAGAGTGAAATTCAGTCTGCTGAAGGTCACTGCTAGCTCTATGTGTA
This sequence comes from Tragopan temminckii, assembly GCA_028571105.1. Lineage (NCBI taxonomy): Eukaryota > Metazoa > Chordata > Aves > Galliformes > Phasianidae > Tragopan > Tragopan temminckii. Next base: position 25,692 of record JAOWBP010068340.1, read on the forward strand.
TCATTTAAGTCTCTCTCAGGCCTGTAGCTGTCACAAAGGCCAACATGCTGTTGGAATTGCTTATCCTGATAGAAGATTTGTGTGTTTTTCAAGAACAAATTGTAGTGGCTGTATTTTTAACACAATCCCTACAACACATAATCAGGACGATAAGAGTGACACTCACATTTTTCCATAGGAAAGAGTCAAGGCACAGTAAGGGCAGTCATGTTACAATGCCAGAGAAACAATCTCTGCGTGAATTCATTAACGACAAAAAGGAAATTGCCCAACAAAGCAGAAAAAAATAAAACAGGAGCATATATAAAGGCCCTCCATCCCCTCCTTGTAAGCCCCTTCAATGGCTCTGAACTCTCTCTGAAAGTAGCACTGTTGTTTCACCAGCAGTGTTGCATCACAAAAGTGACTTCTCTGTGTTGCTTCAAAATATTCAAGATACTGAGGGTTGGCTCCCGGTTCCTACCTGCACTGCACCGGGCCATTTCAGGTAGTTCTAAAACCCACCACAGTCAAAGGAAATCTCTGCACCAAGCTAGAGTAAATCTGAGTTCTTAGGGCCTCCCTTTTTGTCCAGAGGAGAGATGTTTATGCTGATGAATAGATTGGCATAAGAGCAACAAGGTGCAAGAGATCCAAATCCCTGCTGCTGTTAATATACATGAGTCACCACCGCTGCGTGCTTCCAAACGGAGCTGCAGTTTGTCCTTGGTTGTCTAGCTGGGCAAAGACAAGTTTGCAAAACTTCATTTTTTCGGTGATTCAATCCCTTGACATAATAGAAATCTCGGTCTCAATCTGCTTACTGGGAAACATCAAACAAAGAAGGCTGTTGTGTGTTAGCCTTTTATTAATAGTTTACAACTTGAATTTTTCTTTTTTATTCCTGCTGAACTCAGAGAAAACTAGAAATATACATATATATGTACATATATAGCTGCCAAATAGATTTCTTGGAGGAAAGCAGAGAAGTGTGAATAATGGGTTCTGAAGTATGGATAATTAACAGATCAAATACCCCAAGGACTGGGGATTTTTTCCATCAACTGCAGATATTCTCCTTTCCTATTTTTCTAAATAAGTTACGTGTACCTTCCAGGTACATTTCTTCTCCTGGATCACATAATAAAAATAGAGGTGTCTTCTGTGGGGGCACGGGAGGTTACCTATTTGTTTTAATTTAATTTAGTGCTCCTGCCAGTGAGAAAATGACAGCCCTGGCTGCAGTTAGGAGCCATATGGCCAGCTGCTGCCCAAACCTCCTGACCATAGCACCTCTGCCGTGTCATCTCTACTCCTATACAAGAACACTGTTCAGTTTAGTCTAGCAGTGCCAAGCTAGAGAAGTTTGCCATTGTCAGCGGGATGGTCCCTGGGCATGAATGGCTGCAACCCTGCCCTAGGGTTCCAAGACACATTCCAGCAGGCTTTTTAAAAATATTTCCTTACTATTCATTTATTTATTCTGCTTCCTGGTATACCCATAGCTAAGGAATATGCAGGTCTCCAGTAACACGAAACCCAAGCAATCTGCTTTTTACCCAAAGCAGGACAAGGGGATAGAACACAGGAATGATCCTTTCCTCTCCCCAGACAGCTGTTTATCTGCCTCTAGAGTCACTCATCACCAATCCACAGCTGATACACACTCTGAAAGGTGTGTGCCACTTGGCCCATATATCTTTGGAAATAAATGGCTATACAAAAGAATGGCCCCTCACTGGGGTGTTCAGCTGCTGAGCTGTGGAAGCAGTCAGGGGATGAGGCTTTAGAAATGGACAGAATCTGGTGCAACCTAGGAGCTCACAAAAGCAGATTTTTCATAGCAGTTCTCCTAACACAAGGTAAAGAGCCAAAGCTCTGTATTCTGCTAACATCACAAGAAAAATGATGTAACTTACTTATGATAAATAAACATGATAAAGTGTTTCAAAGCTTTTTTTCCCCTAATGAAACGCTGTCATCCTAGAAGCAAAACAAAAGTCTTCCCTTAGTGACAGCAATTTAATAGCAGGGACGTTAATTAATTTCATCTCCGCATCAGTGCCCTGTTTTATTTAAACTCCCATCCTGCAGCCACTGGGGTGTTTGGGCATCTGCAAAGCCAGTGAGGGTCCTGGATTGCAGCCAAGGGGAGATTTGGGGTAGGTGAAAGATGGCAGAGTAATGGAGAAGGCTCTATGTTACTGTGTTGGGGTAGCTCTAATGGTTCACCAAGAGCAGCAGGGTGCTGCACCCAGGAGAAGTGAGATACATTGCAACCACTCTTACTTAGGCAATGGGATGACCATAAGCCTTGGCCAGCAAAAATGAAAACATGGCTACTGCAATTAGGCTTTAAGGACTCAGATAACCTAAAACCACCTATTCTTCATCTTTGTTGGAGGAAGTTTGCCATATTGATTCAGCAGGGACCCAGAACGACGGCTATTATTTGTGCAAATGACAATGGTTTTCCTCCTCAGAAATCTCCTCACAATGATAAACCAAATAAATTCAGCCAAGGTGCACGGCACACCCAAATCCCATGCCCAGAATTGCAAAAGCAAGGTTTGATGTGACCCACAGACCTTGCTAAATTCTTAGCTGCAGCCTGCTAAGGCCTGGAAAAAAGCATAATTCAACATCAAGGAAAGGTGTCAGTCATGAAGCACTGTCAGGGAGATGACTCCATCAGTAGCCCCACTGAAAATCAAATTGATCCTCCATTATTCTATGCAATTAACCTATGTAAATATGTGCTACTGATCGCTTCCTTAGCGATTCAGCTTCTTTGCTCATGAAGCCACAAGAAGTCATGGGCAAACACTGCTCAAAGAGTACCTCTTTGGTGAGCAGCTCCTCCATCCTGGGAAGAACACAGCAGGTAACACTACTGATGTGACAGTCATCTTACCTCTCTCTGAAGGCAGACTTTAAAAGGTGATTCTCAGCTCCTTGCTGATGCTGTAAAGAAACTTCTCACAACCATTCTAGCCCCTGCTGTTGTTCTTAATCGTCATCTCCTTGCTCTGAAGCAGGGGCTGGTGGGCTGCCTGCCCGTGCACTGAAATATTGAAATAAGGACAGAAAAGTGCTTCTATGGACAAGTCTGTTCACCCTATTTCTTGCTAAGAAAGCACAGGCAGATGGTGCATGAGGAAGAAGGCATCAGCAATGGTGCCTAAAAGGTAGCCCAGAGGATTCCCAGCTGGTGATCCCAAAAATAGGAAGCCATACTGGTTTGCCTTCACTTTGCTTCTATCACATTGTTGACGCGTTGCTGCTCCCGTTCCTACAGAGGACAGTGACTGTGTACCTTAACATCCATACATCCCAGGACATGAACTGCCCTCTGCTCTGGGTGTTCTAAAAAGAGGATGAGATTTCAGCTGCACAACACCAGAAGCTCTGGCACATCAGCCTCTGTTTCAGTAGGCTCAGTTGCTTCATAGATCATGTAGAGCCTTTTCCAGAAATACAAGAAAGCCAGAGGAGCTTTGATGCAATCAATCAGGGGCTGGTGGGTACCTTATAAAACCCACAGCCAGTCTGAACTCCATATGCAGGGAGAGCTGCATCAGTTTCTGATTCTGAGATTTATTTTACTTCTTGGACAGGTAAATCGTAAGCCAAGAAGAAGAAAAATAAGTGTTCTTTCTGCAGCAAAGGAACAAGACTGGATTCAGCAGAGGCCCACTGAAATGTAATTTCATAAAGAAACAGGACTTAAGTGATAGTCCTTTGTGTAGGCATTTACACACGTGTGTAGTGGTTCGCAGGGCTCACTGCACTGTTAAACTTTGAACTAAGGCTATTGTTACCATTTTGCTGTCTGCCTAGAAACAATTCCAGTTCAGAGACAGTTTTACATCAGATGAGCTATGTCAGATCTTTCCTATACATTTTACTGACCTACCCTAAGGATGTAACCCCAAGGAGAAAGGGACACGCGGTTGGGCAGTCCCAAACCTACTGTTGCTTCAGCTTTCTTTTATTTGCTGCTGGCCTGGGCTCTGTGAAGGGTACTGAGCTCTTCAGTCTTACTGTGACCTCACACCTCATATTTCAAAATCATCTGCAAGATTGGACCACCCACCCAGCCTTGATGATATCCAACCATGATGTTGAGCTCCAGGCTTCCCAACAGCAGGGATACAACCCTGTTTGCTAAGATGGGTTTCAGCTGAAGGGATTTTCATGTGTAATTGCTTAGGAACCAACAGAGTATGGAAAATGCTAGAAAATGGCTGGGAAGTGAAAGGCAGAAACATATAACAGCGGGGAAACGTCCTCAGAAAGAGTGGCAAGAAGTATGCAAAGACAAGAGCTGCATTAAAATTGTGGATTCCTCTTGAACTTTGCTAGAACTGGAGTTGTGACATCCCCCTGCCTGGTACCCATCAGTTAAGCAGTGACAGCAGCATCCTCTCCATCCGAGGTGCTGTTGTGGTGGTTAATGCTCACACTTCTGGTGCTGGCTGGGTTCAGTCTCAGCAAAGCAAATCACATCCTCGGGGTTCTTCGCCATTAGAAAGTAAACTTAATTAGATTACTGCATAGATATAAATGGAAAACATAACTTCTGGAAAACTGCAACACCCACGCACACCGACTCTGCAGAACAATCCAGAAATGCTGCATAATTCTGTCCCTACGAACGCACATCACAGAGCACAGTCATGCAGCCAGCACCACGAGCCGTAGCATTTTTATGTTTTGTCAATAATTCTCTCCAGCAGCTCACAAGGCTTGCAAAGCCCAAGGCTATAGCCACCAGTTTTTATGGGCATAATAAGCAGAGTTTATTTCCACAGCACAGACATAAACATTTCTAGGATCCCAGCCACGTACAGAGGGCACCTGAGACACCAGCAGCTGTCTCCAGCTCCATTTGACCCCTTGAAAAAGGAGGCATGGAAAATGCTATCCCAGCAGGCATTAATGCAGGTTAATTAAACCTAAAGTGCTCAGCAGGGGCACGGTGTGTTGAGAAGCAGTGCTTCTCCAGGCCGCCCAGTTCTCCAGTCCCACTGTGGCGTGATCATTAATGGTTCTCATACAAGCCTCAGGGCTCATTTGCTTGACAAGAGCAAAGCAGTAATTTTACTGTTGAACACTTGCAAAAATGATGCCCTGACTGTTATCAAAAGTGACAGGCAAGTTATGTGAGCAGTTAACTGAAGGTTACTTTTTAGGGCCAAACCTCTGAATAGATGAGACATCAATTAGTTCACGCGTGGAGGAAGAGGGGAAAGAAAACAAAGAGAAAAAAAGGAGGAGGAAGGAAACAGAAGAAGGGGAAAGGAAACAGCAGCAAAGAGATGGACTTAATTGGTGTCCCCAATCAGTGCTCTGAGGGACAAGAGGAGGAAGATATTAAGTACAGCAGCTGCCCATGCTCATTGGGGAGCCATGGCCGGGCTGGACAGCAGCAGCTGCTGCAGCTCAGGCAATGCACCTGGCACTGCAGGAAGGAGCTGAGGCTTCAGCAGACAGAGAAGAAGAGCCCTTCAATCTGTGCCTCCCCCAGGGCTGTGGGGCTTTGGCTTTCATCCACATCACTGAAATGAAAGCCTCTTAAGAAACCTTTCCAAGGTACAAAATCGTTTATGCTACGGACACTTTGAAGAGGACCAAAGTTAGCCATAGAGTAAAGGTAGCTGGGTGCTCTCCAGTTCAAGGTTTTTAGGAAAAAATAGAATATTTGAGACTTGGGAAACTGCTTAAGGAAAAGCTTTCTGTTCTGACAATGTTTTCCAAATTAAAAAACAAACAGACAAAAAAAAAACCAACAAAAAACAATCAACATTTTTAGTGAAATCAAAATGTCAGATTTGAGTTGCTTTAAATAAAGCATTAGTTTCTTTCAACCTTCAAATATAACACTCTGCAAAAGTAAGAGCTAAATGAAGATACAGTGCAATGCTACAATCAAAATGAAGCCTTCAATTTCAAGCAATGAAGTTGTTTGATTTTACCCAAACGCAACATGGAACCATGTCTTTTCTTCCAAAACAGACACAAAAAAGATGGAGCCTTCTCTGCACTGAAGCATCTTAGCTGCTTCACTTGACGGCAAATGTGAGAAAAAAAGCAAGAAAAGGAAACTCACAATCTGTGCCCTCGCTTATTACTAAGAGCTTGGTAGCCTGCCCGGCTCAGAAAGCCACGTCCCCATCACCTGCAGGTCAAGGAACCAGAGGTGTCTTCCCCATGCCCTGTGTGTGTGTGTTTTGAAGGTCTTTGCTGCTAATAGTTTCCTGTGCTGGCTACTAGCTGGGTAGGCAACTCTATTGGGTTTCTCTAAGACAGCTCAGAACAAACACAGTGGATCTCTGATCTTTACCAACAAGATTAACAGGTGGCAGAACGATAGAATCATAAAATCGTTACAGTTGGAAAAGACTCCTAAGATCCCCAAGTCCAACCATCAACCCACCCCCACCATGCCCATAACCACATCCCTCAGTGCCACATCTCCATGGTTCTCAAACACAACCAGG
>JAOWBP010068371.1:0-32163 GCA_028571105.1 Tragopan temminckii
ATATCTAACCTGAACCTCCCCTGTCTCAGTTTAAAACCATTCCCCCTTGTCCTATTGCTATCCACCCTTGTAAACAGCCATTCCCCCTCCTCTCAAGCACTGGAAGGCCACAATGAGGTCTCCCTGGACCCTTCTCTTTTCCAAGCTAAACAAGCCCAGTTCCCTCAACCTTTCTTCATAAAAGAAAGAGAAGAACCAACTTTTCCTATTGCAGTGATGCACAACCATGCTTTCCCATATGCTGCATGGCCGGGCTGCAGCATGCTGGGCTTCAGGGTGGGCACTGCTCCCCTCTTGGCACTGCTGGGCCTGGCACAGTCTCAGGGCTGAGTGTGGGGCTTTCTCATGGGAATGAACAGAGACAATAATTTCATTCCATCCATCCAAGGTCAGACTGGAGGGGCTCTGAACACCCTGATCTAGCTGTGGGCGTCCCTGTTCTACTCCCCTCCTTCCTGGATTTGGAGCTATACGGAATTTATTAAGACTATTTCCTTCAGCAATATGGAAGGACGTAACAGTTCTGCTGTTGTGTCTTAATGGACGTTGCTATTTTATCATAAAAATGTTACTGCTGTGTACGCAATGAGATTTTATGTGCAATATGTATCGCTCCTCCAGCAGATGCTTTTAAGCCACCCTTTTTCGCGTTAGGAAAATTTCGAAAATTAACTCCACAATTATTTTTTATGGAAAAAGATCTCAAAGCCAATGGTGCAGGAGGGACAGCTAAGGGAAATTCAGATGAGAAATTAGCTCTGTGTAAATATGGAAAAGGAATGGGAGGAAATTTAAGATGCAAAATCTCTGCAGAAAGTCCTGGGAGTTTCATTACGAGATATTTAGAATTAAATGAAAGAAAAGCATTCCAACTACAGCAAAGCGAGCAAAACTGCTTGGCTTATGGCAACGTGGCTCAGGCTGCCTGGCCAGTCCTTGGCAGGAGGTAGGTATAAAGCTACAAATGACACACATAGAACATGAATGAGTATTTCCATGCTGGGAAATGCAGCTGGGTGATGGCACACAGGCTCCCTCACAGTTTCTCAGTGCAGAGTTGCACGCTTTGTTTGCAGTGTTGGGATTCCAGCCTCATTTTTTATGAGCGTAAAGATGTCAGGTGGAAAGCCCTCAGGTCAGCATTTCTGAAATGATCTCCTGCTTTCAGGTTTAAGACATTGTGTGCTCTATTTGAAATGGCAGAGGCTCCACCTGAAGCCAATAGGAACAGTGTCCTCCAGGCCTTAACCCAGGCTAAGGCTGCAGTCACCTTGTGCTTGCAGGTGCTGTCACAGTCTTTGTGATGGGTGTTACTGCCAACTTCTCTTTCATTATTAAATTGTCATGCAAAGGGAACTTTTCAGGTGAACAGAGACTTGCAGCTGGAGACAGAGATGCTCTTCTGCCCTCCAGCAGAACATCTCAGGAGCTGTATTCAGCCAGGTGTGCTCCTGATTAGAAATAAAATAATGCACTCACACTTGCCTTTGATCCAATAGAGCCTCGGGATAATCAGCTACGAGATGGCGGTGGTGGCTAATGGTTTCCTTCTGCACCAGAGATCTTACTGACGAGATCTGGATGTATCTCAGGACAGACGTAAACTGAATGCCTCTGTGCTGCATTGCTTGGTGCTTCCCTTCTCTTTGGAGGCTACCAGGCAGCGGAGAAGCATCCTGAAGGATGTGCATCCCGGCCCTCTGCTGCTCACAGCGGTTTATTTTTAACAAATGACCATCAGAGTCTGCTATGCAGAGCAAATGTGGCTGCCTCTATTTTTTGTCCCAAACTTGAAAGGTTTTATAGCACAGAACCACAGAAAATCCCAAGTTGGAAGGGACCCACAAGGGTCATTGAGTCCAACCCCTGGCTCCACACAGCACCATCCAAAAGCCAAACCCTGTGTCTGAGAGATGTCCAGAGCTTCCCGAACTCTGGCAGCTCAGGGCTGTGCCCTCAGCCCTGGGCATTCTGTTCCATGCCCACCGCCCTCTGGTGCAGACCCTGTCCCTAACCCCCAGCTCCCCTCCCCTGACACAGCTCCATGCCGTTCCCTCGGGCCCTGTCGCTGTCACACAGAGCAGAGCTCAGCGCTGCCCTCCGCTCCCTGTGAGGAGCTGCAGCCGCCATCAGGCCTCCCCTCAGCTCCGCTGCTCTGTGCTGAGCAAGCCAGGGCCCTCAGCCGCTCCTCATGCATCTTCCCTCCAGACCCTTCACCACTGTTGCAGCCCTTCTTTGGACGCTAATAGCTTTATGTCCATATATTGCAGCCCCAAACCTGCACCCAGTGCCCAGGTGAGGCCACGCAGTGCTGCGCACTGCAGGACAACCCTTCCCCCTGCCTGGTGGCAATGTTGGACCTGGGGCACTTCAGGGAATCGGCCCTTTGGGCTGCCAGGACACACTGTTGGCTCCTGTTTAATTGGGTGCTGAACACCTCAGTTTGGTCATCTGCCACAGAAGGGGCACGATGCTGCTGAATGAGAATTACCAGCCGTAAAGGTGAGCACTTAACGATGTTTGACAAATGAGTGCATGTTGTGAGAGACTTCTTAGGGGAAAAGGACATTATTTTGTTTCTGGTAAGGAGTGCTGCAGACATTCAGGCTTGCCTCTCTTAGTGCTGTTCTGAAAGCTATACATATTCCAGAGGTGTGTTTCCATTAATCAGGCCTTTAAGTGCAGATTCTGTATCAAACATTTATGTCATGCAATAATCTCATCAGAAGGACTTTAAAATATTTACATGTCTTAATAAATGTTTAAAATTTTTTGTACCGGTGGAACTGGACTTCCTTTGAGTCAACGGACATTTCTGCATCTTCCTGTCTTTCCAGCAAGAACTGAGAACAGGGAGTGCAGCACAATATGCATGCTGCCCCATTCCAGCAAGGTAAAGGAGAAAGGAAGCAGATGATTGAGACACCCTGCATGGGGCAGAGGAAAGGGTTGGACAAACTGTTGTGCAAACATTTTTTACTTCCCAATTTTCCACGAAAAATCTTATCTTGCAACCAGTATAAACCATACCATGACCACAGCAGTTGTCTGGGTGGCTGCTCTTCCAGCCCTGGGGCTGACAGAGGTGAAGAACTGCATACTGATCATAGGGCCAGTCCTATCTAGTGCCATATTCAGTTTCATGCCAAGATTCTACAGTCAGGCTTTGCTCTAAGCAAGGAAGTTAGTTTTCCCTAAGAGGCTAACATAGTCACCAATCATTTCAGTCTCATGCACATAGTACATAACCAGACATGGCATCAAGATGAGCCAGGTTTCACGTTTTTTGGCATGGTTGTCTCACAGTGATTTAGAAAAAGTCTTCAAAAATTTAATCAGCTTTCAACTATGAGCAAAGGCCAGCTGGAAATTAAACATAGGAATGAGAGGTTTTTCAGTATCTGAATTCACAGCATTTTAAATCTTTCGTTTTGTATACATGGCATGCAGGGCTTTTTGGCAGGGTTTTGTTTGTTCGCTTTTAAAGGCCTCAGTGTCTTCCACTCCAGAGGACCATAGTTTCCACAGCACTTAGTGCAAAAAAGCAATTTCAAAGCATTAAGAGTCTAAGTGGTTGAGATCTCAAATGGGAAACAGAGGGAAGAGTGATCAGCTGTTCTTTAAACATTAGATAAATACAGTTGACTTGTGTCTCCAAATCACCTACTCTTTTGTAATGAATTCAGATAATCTTGGTACCTGAGTTGTTCTCAGATCACTAATGTAGACAAGTTCAAAGAGCTAACTTCTATTTTGGAAAATCAACAAATTCCAGAGATAGACTTCTAAGTGAAAGCTATGATCCATCTCTCTAGAACTAGAATTAATAGGACATGCCTATAATTTCACTTAGTAAAACTTTATTGAGTAAAAATTGGCTTAGTACTCAGAACGATTGAAATGAAACATTTAACATTACTCCAGAACTTTGGATACTCCAAGAGAGAGAAAAAAAAATTGGCTATGTCAACACAGGGACAAACACTTGCTTCAAACTGAAATTGGAAAATACAGCTATGCATGACGTAAAGGCAGCCATAGCAAGAGAATTCTCAGGAAAGCAGTCTACTGGATGATTGCTTTCCAACTATAAATTGACTTTGTACAAGTGTTATTGATCATGATTTTTGGAAAACCATTTAGAATGTCAATATTACTAGAATGCTGTTCTACTTCAGCCAGAACACGGCAACAACTTCATTAATCAAAACCAGGAGACACCAGAAAATATGAGTAAACCAACAAATCTTTCTTAGTCCTTGTTCACAGTAAAACTTGTAATGTAGATCACAGAATTTGTAGATATTAAATTTCAAGGCACTACTAAGAAGTTGATTATTCCCAAAGATGTCTAGCCAATAATTCATTCAGTAATCTCCTTCACTAGTAAAAAGATTTAAAATTATTGAAGGAAAGCACTTCCTGGGCCTCTCAAGACTTTTATCAAGTCTTGTGGAGGGAACAAACCCTCGAAAGAGCAATCTGAAGAATGTTCAATCACATTAACAGGCTGGTTAAATAAAAGAAGAAACAAGTTTCAAGTACGGTTAGAGCTGAGAAATAGAACTGTAAATAGAGCATATGATGAACTCTCCTGCATATTATGTTAACAACTAGCAGGGCTGAAATCAAATTAAATTTTTAACTGCCCATCCAGAATGGGGGTACAGCTTTATTTCCACTTGAGAAACTCACTGTCCTCTAAGCCTGACAATGCTGAATGACTAAGAGATACTCTTCTGCTCTTCCACAGAAAATATGGTAATTTTACATATTTATTAAACATTTTGCTTCTCAGCTTAAATCATGTATTACTCGTGATCTGTTAATACAGGATTTTCTAGAGTATCTTCCATGCCATGATCAAATTTCCATTGAATTCAACACGAACCCTTTTTGTAGTAAGTATGAGAATGATGCTTTAATGATAAAACATGTCTCTACTAGTTACCTCCCCCAGCCTTCGTATATTGAAAGCTGATGTAGAGCTGATGGGAAAACGATGATCCAGAAGATAACAGAGGAATAGACGGACTTGGTTAGGAATGGATTAGAGATCACAGAACAACCTAGCCAAAAAGAAAAGAAAAATCCTACTGGAGACTTCTGGTACTTTCAGTAGTGCTTTTGAGCATCATTGTGCTCTTCTCTTAGCAGTCTGTAATTTAATTAGCATACTCTATTGCTATTTTCTGCTTCACTAAAGAGACTACCCACTTTACAATAGCAATGTTACTATAAGAATGAATTTCAAACACTATTTCACTAGTGCTTCCTAATGTGTGTATTCTGCATTACTCGCATGACGCTCAGAACTGAAGTCAAATAGCAAATCCATTAAAAAGATCATAGGCCTTATTTTGAAGCCTGATTCTTCAAACTAGACTGCATTTATAAGGCCTTAATCCTCATGCCATTTTAATCTTTGTAGAAGAAAAGTCTAATTTAGTTGGCAAATCGTAGAAAGAATTGCAATTAAGTTGCTGCTCACCAGTTTTTCATCATCAACATTCTAAAAGCCCCAGAGAAATTAATGCATTAAACACTGGTATAAAAGAGGAGATCACAAATTTAAATCTCTCAGATTAACGGAAGATGTACAGTGATGATGAAAAACTCAAAATGTTGATCTAAATAGGTTAAAAGAAACATCCTCCCCTGTGTCCAACAGCATAATATGGCTGTGGAACTATCCTGGCTACTCTAAAAAGTTGTAGTTTAAGAAATGAAATTTTTCCCTGTCAAGCACACTCACAGAACAATTGAGATGGTCACAAAATTCTTCAAAATGTCAAACAATGCCCATTTCAGAGAACTTGCCCTTATTTCTGTTTACCATATGGATAGTTCTGAAGCAGAGAAGAGTAGACAGTGGGAATGGCCACTCCATAGGAGCATTCCAGCTATTACTCAGCATCAGGTAACAGATAGTAGCTCATAAAGGCAAAGCAACTGGAATTTCTGCCTGGTCTATCTCATCAGAAGAGTGGAAATGGTACAGGAAGTTGCAGGAAGAGCTTTAAGAGGAACTGCAGCTTAAATGAGGTGAATAAGGAAATATGAATAAGAGCAAAATAAAGAAAATGTTACATGCTGACATAAAAATCAAATAGATGTAAATCAATCATAGCCCTAATTAAGCTAGAAAAAATACTAAGGGAGATATGAAAGAATATTCTTCAGGTAGAAAGGAGTAAAATATTTAATTCATTTTAGTATAAAGAGTGATCATTTTATCAGCAAAATTATAAAATATAGCTGTTTTGATAAGAAGAAACAGAGTAACATCTCAGGATATACCTTTCAATTGAGTGCTCTAAATGGTACAAAAGGGACTTGCTATTCTGTCTTTAATATAATGTTACTAACATTTCTTACACATGTGCAGAAAAGAAACTGAATCCTACTAGGATAAGCACAAAAATCAAATTAGTGGTCTACTGTAGCAAAGTAGACTTGACCAGAGTTAAAATTGGTCTAAGGGAGTACAGTTTTTGAGCAGATGACAGATTCTCTTGGATACAACTTTTTTGTGCCTTCTCCCAGGTTATCATTGTGCAGTGGGGTAATACACCCTCCAAAACTTGGTCATAAGGGTTTTTCTCCTTCATAATATTTGTGCAGAAGAGCTAGCAAACCTGCATGTTTAATTTTAGATGCCTCTTCCATACAGGTATCAGAACCTTTCTATGTCATAGATTATTCAAGATGTGTGTTTCTGCCTTTCGAATTTCACTGAATTTGTCCCATTTGACATTTCTTTCCCAATTCTGTAGTCTGATCACTCACCCGTCTGTCAGCAGGCCATAAGACCAGTTGTTGCTTATTTACTGTGAAAATATCGAACACAGTAAGGATCCTGCCATGGATGGGGGCACCATGGTGCCCTCATGCACCATGTAAGTACAGATCACAAGTACCTCAAGAAATTTTAATTGTCAAGAATCTTGCAATTTGTTTTAAAAGGGCTTTAAAATCCAGTAACTCTGATAAGAAAAGCATTTGAAATACTTATTTAGTTAATACAGATGGCAGTTCTATCAGAATAAAAAATCTTGCATCTAAGTCTGTACCAAAAGCAAACAGCCATGAATGAAAATAAACAGATAAGTAAAAAAAAAATAAGATTAACATTTAGTCCATTTTAAACAATTTAATAGGAGTATTTCCTGCAATGCTACATACAACTAGTTTAAATAACATTAATAGAAACTAAGAGAAGTCAGAGAACTTGAAGTTAGAAAGATTTCATCTTTCACATAATAAAAGACATAATACATATGATTCATTCAAACAACTATGTCATGTAGCTCTAAGAAAAAGCTCTAATAAAAATTTTAAAATGAGAGTGCTAAGTCAGGCATCTAAATCCATGTCTAGGCACTGAATAGCTGGTTTAATTTTCAGAATTACACTTCCAATTTCCACAGAGTTCAAGGTGACCAACATCTATAGAAGCCCCATTACCACTTATGCATTTAATTAACTTAATTCATCTGAGTAGGTCCATCAAATTAAAAGGGACAATTTATATCCACACATTTCAGGACTAGTGTTTACAGATTTACAGCTTACACTGATAGGTGGATTTAGTTGTCTAATTTAATTCTCAAAATTAAAAACTTTTGATCATAACATTAAAAATCTGAGCTATGTAATTATGCATTTATGACGTATGCTGTAGTCTTTAAAAAACACATGCCGTGAGGAATTTCCAGCAGATTATAAACCAGAGCAATTAGTGTATTTTTTTTTCTAAATGGTAACCAGAGTCTTTACGATCAATGCATTATCTGAAATACTGTGGTATAGAAATAAGATAAATCATTCAGAAGCAGTCACTCCTTATGAACAATATTACTTCTTGAGCTTGAAAGCAGAAATCCTGTTAGCAAGAATGGAGGTTTCTGCTTGGAAGTGGATGATGTAGACAGCTCTGGAACTTCAAAAGTTTATGTAACTTCCTAAGTCCCTAAAATAGCAACATAATCTTTTATACCCCAAGTTTTAGTCAGGGATAAGCATCTGTGTTTGAATCAACACCTCGAAATACTTCCTTCAAGTCAGGACACTGGCCATCACAACACTGTTAATATGAGTTAGTCCGACATCTCTTTCAGTTGCTAAATGAAAAGACACTTTCCAGCACAAGGAGTTTTAATAATTCATCTGTTATTATTGATCAGGTCAGTCTCACGTTCTCTCTCTTCACTACACTCTTCTAATAAATTACATCAGTAAAATAATTAGGTTGCTTTTTTTAGCAGAAAGAAAAAGGGCCCAGTCCTGCAGACACTTTTCAAGTGTCTGATTTTATAAATGATGATAATTCTATTAGCATACATGAAGCTTGTGACAAAACATTTTAACAATCAGGGTACAAATCACTCTAACAGTTATTATTGATATCAAGTCTGCAGTGGTCAGAGTTACAGCACTGAAATTGCAAGATAAGAACATACCAGCTAATCAGGTCTGTGAAAGAGAACTCATCTATGGTCTCCTATCCACTTCTGTGGGAAGATGAGAACACATACCCACTTTGTATTAGGGAAGAAAAACAAGGTAAGCCACTGATTGTTTTTTACCCTCTTTGTCACCACTGAGTGAGAAATTAAGAGATTGTTCTGGTTTGCACTAACAGATATGAAACAGTTCTTTTAAAAGACCAGATCTTTTAAAAATGTAGAACTTGATAAAGGATTGATGTGTCCTTCATTGTGTCCACTCAGATGTTTTCAACTAGCAGCCATCCACCTTGTTTTCAGTCTAACGGCCTCAAATCTCCTCCTAGATCCATCCTTTTTACCAATCCAAACCAAAATGATTAAGGCTGTTTTGTATCTGTGTCAACTTGATTTACTTAGACCAAACAGAACAACCATTTTGAGGACCATCAAGTGGAATGATTGCTCATCTCAGTACTTCAGGAAAAGTCACTGCATTCATTGAAATAATTAGTCTCCAACATCACCATCTCTGTCACCTATGAGCCATAGAAAATGAAAACCTACAGCTAATAAGGCAGTTCCAAGCAGATCTCCCAGTGCAGTAAGATAAGGGATAGAAAAACTGTCAGGATCCTTTCCCTTTTTCCAGAAGTGGTGCACCATCCAGTCAGCAATCCATAACAGAGTAAACACCTATGGAATAACAACCAAAATCTGTATTATTCTCACTTGAATTACACTGTAAAAGAGCCAACAGACAACATTCTAGAATTTAGCAATATTGTACATGAATGCTTTTGAAAAATATAAACAACCAATGTGACTTAATTTTAGATTGAAACTACCTAACAGTGGGGACAGAGACATTTATCCGACTTCTCCTAGAAAATCATGTGCACGGGCAGAAAGAACACAATGAGTCATTGACAGCATTCTTCATCCAGTCTATGCTTGAGAATTTCCGACAATCGTAAGAACACCAACCAAATGTGCAATTGCACTTCCTACACATGACATCACTCTGTGTACAGCGAGGACATAAACGGGCTTTCAAGATCACACACAACTGACTGGTGTTACCCAGGTGAGAGCACTCAACACAGGCATTGCTCTTGTTTCCACAAATCTAGACTATCGATAAAATCAGACATGGCATAAAGAATATGGGGTCAAATTAAGAACAACTCCATCTGGATTATTTGAAACACCGAGAATGACCTAGACACTACTTTTGCGTGTGAAATACCAATTTCATGTGCAGCCCTTCTGTGTGAGGCACACCTGCAATATATATTATGAAACTGTCACTCCAGGCTGAATTTGTCCCAAAGATTCATCCCCAGCCATGAATGTCTGAACATTCTAGAGGCTTGATTTTGATATCAAAGGTATGCATAATTATTAACCCAGTTTTAGAAAAGAATTCTTTTAATGTTACACAGCTGTATGGTAAAAGATTCTGGTTCAGTGGAATCATGCAGTGTGACATGGCACAAGATGAATGGAGAGAAGACCACTAACTGAGCTTCCATTTCTTGTGTCTTTTGAAGAGCTGCTTAAACTGAGATAAAGGTATTTTACGCATTTTAGTTAATCAGATCTTTAGGAAGGTTAAACTTAAAAAGACATTACCATATTCATTTTCAAAAAGTCATACAACATACATATAGAAGGATTAACAAAAATAATATAAGGTAGAAGATTCACATTTTGTTCCATAAATTAGCAATTCTTGGAATTGAAAACGTGTATACATGTATGCATTTGTTAAATGAAATACTGAAATGATATCTGCCAAACATTCCCCATAATACAAAATACTGTAAAACAAATGTCAAAAAAGAGAAAAAACTTTTTAAAAAGTTCAAATATTCCATCTTTGCTGTGCAGAAGTATATTTTAAAACACAAGCCCAAATTTCTAATTACAAAAAAAAAAGGGAGGACGGAGAGGGAAGAATATTTGCTTAATGAAAAATGCATGGCTTATTTATCTAAACATATCTTCTGAAAAAGGAACTCTGTAGTCTAAGCTAATTATGCAAGTCCTAGGTGCGCTGACTGGAATCCAAACAAATATATTTAAAACAGATGTTTTCTTTGGAAGATTATCAGATTCTTTTAGTCGGCTCCTTCTTCTAACACGGACAAAAAGAGGTCTGTTTATGAAAGATACTGCATAGTAACATCACCTACAGGATGCACACAATACTCTGTAGTGACCCACAGCTACAATAGCTCTGCTACTGTATGTTCTATTAGAAGATGAGAGCATTCACTGAAAAAGTAACTTGTATTTCACAATCATTTACACATGACATACACAATCCAACTTAAATGGCAGTGTATATTTCCGTATTTTAAAAGTAATAACATGAAAACTTATCTTTTGCCTATATGCTTTTGACCCTAAAGCAACTGACTTCGACTGTTGTGAAAAATAGGTAGTTTGGAAATTAAGTTTTGTGAACCTTCCCAAATAATTTATTTTGGCATATTAGCTTATGATATACAACACACAACACAAATTACAACAAACCTGTCTTCTGTAATAGGAAAAAAGTTACAAGATGATATTGTGTTAACTGATGACTGTAACGATAGGTGAAGACACAGATAGGTTGGGACACAGCACTTACAGAGTAAGTTATGAGACTGCAGTCTACCAGCCTTTATTTGGAGGAAGGAATAATGCTATTATTGAGCATTTACACACCTAGAAGCTCACTAACATTTAGGAATTATACAGATCTGTTTTTGGAAATGGTAAGTAGTCGGTAAGAAATATATGGCCACAGTAGTAGTTGTTGAAAGATAGAAGTCAATCAATGTAACTTAAATCTTTAATGAGATTTTGCTTCTAATCAATATTAAGAGGCGAAAATCAAAGTCATCAATCAACAAATTTTGTCAAATTTTGGACAAAAAATAAGCAAAAGCTCTACTATGAGTTTGCTGACTTTTTTTGAAAGTAAGAGAATTCTTGCATTTCAAGTGATAAGAAAAGTCACTTGCAGAGATCTAACAGGTAAAATAAAAGGAGAGCTGTAAAGGAGAGCAAAGACTAATAAAAACGAAAGGTTTCTTAGGCACAGGTGGAAAGTTATGTAAGAGTCATTTCAAGACATTTTAGTGGCACAGCACATTTCATTTGCAGGGGTTTGTCAGTGACCTATACTCATTTCAGCAAATTCACACATATGGCATAGTAGTATAAGGACAGCTTACTTCTACTCTGCTCTCATTCTATGAATAAGCCTTCATAGCTCAAGTTGAAAGCCAACTGCTCTTGAGGGAAAAAACAAAGGTGTCATCAGTGCAGAAAAGCCATAAAAAAACCATAAAATGCTGTAGGAAAGTGAGAAGAAATGCTTGAAAATGTATGCAGAACTGTTGTTTTAGATGTGAACTAATATTGTAAACTATTTAATATGAAGAAAACAACGAAGTGCTTTTTGAAGGAAAAAAAAAAAGTAGAATTATGAAACAGTAGCATAGGAATTCTTTAGGACAGATAACCCTGTGGTTTAAGGAAGGTAAAAACTAATGAAGTAGCTATTTACATGGGTTGCTCCAAAAGTAATGCCTCCTATTTATTTCCATGGAAAATTCAACAAGAACAAAGAACAGAATAACACTATTTGATGGAGCAAATACTCAGCTAACCATACACAGTTTTTAAACACAGTCACCACCACTAGCTGCGCATTTTCACCAGTGATGGACAAGATCCTGCATGCTGTGCTTGTAACAGTCTGCACCAGTGGAGGAAAACCACTGTCACTACTATTGAAATGCACCTCCTACAGCCTAACTGTGCTCACATCCACTGTTTGGTCTCCATAAACGTTCAGCAAACAACAATGAATGTCAATGGGTGCCATTTTTTCTATGTACATGAACTCAGTGACACACCTTTGCTTCATACACACATCCATGTCAGATGCCAGTCTGTCAGACTGCCCCTATGCTGCCATCTGTAGCACAGCAACAAAACATAATGGAATATTGATGGAAAGTTCTGCCTCTACTGCCATCCCACCAACATCTGCCTCTGATATCACGGGCCAACATCAAAAAATAGGAGGTATTTATTTTAGAGCAGGCCCTGTATAATTATTACTGAAAACCTCCAGTTAAGGATCTCTAAATGTGTCCTGACTGACATCATTCTCATCTGAGTTATGGTTTAGGTTTTTAGTGATTTTGACCCTTCATTAAGTTAATGATGAAATCACACATTTCTCACATTACACATTAAACACATTCCACGCATTAAATACCTTTGGCTATCTTAATTCAAAACTAAGAAGTAACTGTAAAGCACTCAATAGATTTACCGTGAACTTACTCGCTGAATCTCCGTGGTCTACAGCCAAAATTCTGTAGGCTGAGCAGGGTCTACACAGGTAACATGCCCAGGGAAACAACTCAGTATCTATCTTCTCCAAACAAGCAATCACTTCCTTCAGTGTCTGGCTGTAAAAATCCCCATAGTTCTCTCTTGCTATTGGTATTTTAGTTATCTTGTGGTTTGGAACCACTGATTTAATTTCTTTGGTAGCAAATATAGATACCTTTCAGAAGATCCAGCCCACTCATTAGACAACATCTTGCTTTTCCAACAACACTCATCAATAACGACCACACTTCACTAGCCTTCTGTCCTTCTGGACTCTATCCAAGCACATAAACAGATATAGCAAGGAGTTTTGGCACGTCTGTTCACAAAAGTCTCACCAGTTTAACTTAAATCAGTTTCCAAGCTGATTTAGGACTTTGGCTAATGAAATTTGGAAACTCCCGATGCAGCCATCATAAACTCCAACATTAAGACATCATAAACTCCAACAGTCTTTTAGAAACTACTGCCACCATACTGAGGTCAAGAAAAGGCAACACATATGTCAGTGTCTGACATTCCTTTTTCAGCCTTACACAGCAGACTGGCATTACATTGTCGATGATGGTGGTGTTGTGCTTGTAAGGTGGACTGTGGTCAGGCATGGACGTGTCCTGCCACATGTCATTCTAAGGACAGAAGAGTAGGACAGGAAAGAATGAGAAGAATGGGCTGAAGAAAGAAAGTGTCAACATCAACTATCAGAAATGGTTGCTCTTTGTCATTTCTCAGACAATCTATGATACAAAGCTTAAGAAAATTGCAATGAGACTTAAATTCAGTTCAGTTTTGTATTGCTTCCCTCTAACTGCAGCAAATCTATTGGGAGCAAGGACAGAAGCCTATCTGCAAACTGAAGATTCTGGTAACACTCTTTCAGTTCCTAACATAAAACCTTTATACTGCATTTATGCAGGCAATATATATAATTACTTGCTTTCCATCTGAAGTGCACAACTCTGTGGTATCTGAGCATAAATTTATGTAAGACTAATGCCTCATTTAAGTAAATAAGGACTGTACCATTTTAGCTGAAGGTGTTTCTAAATCAGTATAGTTGTATCAGTGTAATTGTCTGTGAATTAACTTTTATTTTTTAAATTATTATTTTCCAGTTTAAATTCAAATTCCACAGACAGTCTTCTTGCTTTCTCAGTAGCTCGGTCAGACATCCTGTGATCAAGGCAGTCCTAACTTCATGCTGTTTGCCAGTCTGAATTAGGAGTGCTACCCAGACCATTACGCCTTCAGGTGTTCTCAGCCTACAGTAGCTGTAGCACAACTCAGTGCATTATCCTACCTACACAACATCACAGAGACAAAAATGATAAATCCCTGCTGATGACTTTGTAAGAGCCTTCTACCACAGGCAGTAACACCCCTGGAGGTGACAGAGCTAGTGATGTCCACATTCAGATCCCAATGAAACATGTCTGTTTCTCATATGGCAGTGAAAAAGCATTGAAAGGGCAGAACTGTCCAGGTTTGGGCCTTAGTTTCCATACTGCCTTGAATCATTAAGTCTCCCTAGCAATTATATCCTCTACACCTTGGAAGTAGCTTTTCCTATCGGAAAAAGTAATTTTTAAAATGCAACATTTTCTCTATAAACACAATCTTCCTTATTTATGTATAACATACAGTATACTCTGTATCCTGAAGCAGTGATTGAGCACCTAGTGGGAAGGCAGGACCAACCCAGGGGATCTCAGGTGCAAGCAATGCACCTGAGTGACCATAATGGGTGGAGCCAGGATCCACCCCTTCCCAGATCACATTTAGGGGTTGATGGGGAGACAAGGGTATCTTGCTGGAGATTCCTGCCTTCTGGAGGCCTTCCAAAGAGAAGCAGGTTGGTGGTGTTTTTTGTTGTTTTTTTTTGTACCCTTTGTTTCTGTGTCCACAGCTGCTGCATTTGGGCTTGTTCACATTTGCTGCAACCTAGGATTGTGCCACCCCACTATTATTGCTGTACTTTCCATCATGTTATACAATATTCCATGATTTTTTTTTTTTTGTACTGAAGAGGCTTGCACTGTAATTAGCCCCCTTGGGCTACCAAGAAGTCCAAAACATGTCTAATGTGAACAGGAAGTCACCACGTGTGTTGCTGAATTCTTGGTTTTCTATTGCCCAAACACCTCTTAAGGCACTGCAGAGGTTGCTTCCCAGGAGCAGACACCTGATCTTTATTGCATAAGGACAGCCACATTTTAGAATTACTAATTTGCTTGGTAATAGCTCAGGGAACCTCCTATTGTTTGTTTATTCTCCAAGTATTTAATGTAGCTGTATGCTCAGATCTGGTTAGGAGGTGTGAAAATTCCTCAGAGGGCGTTTTACTGGCTCACTGAGAACATTAAGAACAGAGGCTGCCTTTGAGCGCTCAGAGCAGTGTGCCAGGACTGATGGCAGCTCCAGAGCTGCTCTCATTCTGCTGCAGGTTGACAAGACAGAAGTTGAAACCTTGCTTAGTGCAGAGCTTCATACAGTTAAAAAATACTTGAGGCCTTGCAAGATAGAGGAGGACAACAGGTTTGGTTTTTTTTTTAATTAATATATCTTCGTTGGTCCAAACCAGATTGTAATTTCATGCAGCATACTGATGTATTTTTGATACCACTCATTAAATTTAACCCTAATTTCAAATCAATATACTAGTTTCAGTAGCACACAAAGTCTTGGCCAGCTACTCTGTGCTGCATTATGTGAAGTACCCTACATACCTATGGATTTCTTGCACATAGGCAATCTTCCTCAAAATATCTTTGTTTCTTTTTCCTGGTGCTGCTATTCATAAACACATTCCAGACTCAAGCATGCGAATCTCAAACACAGAATTTCAAATGAGATTAATATAAATATGTGTGTAGTTTTCTCTATGCTTATGAAGCTCTAGTCTCACTGAAACTCAAGCAACTTTTGCCTTGGATTTCAATAGAACCAAATTATAAGTTTATTTCAAGAATACTTCAAGAATATTAATTTCTTATGGGGGAAAAAAAAAATTGTGCTGTTAAAGTTAGGAAAATTAAATAAAAACAAACTAAAACAGTTTCTGGATTTTCTTACATCTGGAAACCCTGAACTGTTTTGCTTGGAGGGAAGCAGATAGAAAAATTGCAGATCACAATCCTGGCTACTTGTATTATTTAAAATATTTCACTTTAAAGTTTTTTAGAAAGAACTGCATATTCAGTGAATCTGTACTTTGCTTTACTACAAAGTCTATTTGGGGTCAATAATAACTAAATCATACCATTGCTAATTGCATGTTATAATAATAAACATTACCACAAATATCTCATTTACGTGACATTCAGGAGACAGAGTATCTGGATACAGGTAGGAACAGAGTAAAGACAGTGCTTGGTATTGGTGCTATATAACTTTATAGAGCAGTGCAAATAAATTCTGTTTTATCATTGTGGGAAGTATTCTGAAGTTTACAGGCAACCTGAAAAACTCTTGTTAAAATGCCACAGAAGAATTCATACTTACATTATGAATTTACTGTAGACAACATAGAATAACATAAACTGAGCAACAGATAAAAGCTTTAATCATTACTTTTATATTTATGTTAAAATTTCCTTAATTTATTCCAGCTTACTATAACACTTCTACTTTCGTCATTTTCTAACCCTCTTTGTCTCCGTTTTAAACATCAGAAATAAAACGCAGATCTTGAAGCTAATTAAAAATCTATTTTAATCCACTCTAAAGTATGTCAAGCCTGAGTACAAATAATTCTTTTCCTTGAGAGCTGAGTAATGTACAATCATACAACTCCAGCATGGAAGCTCATCAGGCTGAGAGGTAAATGAAATAATTTCAAATTAAGGGTTAATGCAAGAATGCGCTCTCTGAAAATTTTAAATCTGCTGTAATTGTAGGTATGCAGAACCACAATAACCACTACTAGAAAAATGTTACAATAATGAAAATAGGGAAAAGAATCTAGTTAAGTAGAAGGTGTCAAAAAACATGGGGTTCCAAATTGTAAATCTGTCAAGACCCATAAGAATTTACAATGTGCAGTACCGTTACTTGGTTTCAAAGCTCAAATTGGCTGCCCCAGCTAAAGACAGAAGGTAAAGAAGGGAAAATGATCCATTAAAGCAATAGGGGGGAAAAGCAGATATACAGCTTCTTTTGCATGAAAAATTAAGAAAACTACATGTGGCCTTATAGACTTCAAAGGAGATATGTGACTCTGAAACTGAACACTCTGATCAGGCCTTAAATTCACAAAAATTAACTTTGCACATGTATTTGTTCCAGCACTTGTCTTGAACAACCACGTGATCTGAAAGCCCTGCCCTAATGTCTCAACTTGGAACTTCCCCATTTCTCTCATCTTACCCTCTTTTGCTTCAGAAGAAAAGGTTTGTAGACTTGACCGTATAATGACTGTAGATCTGTGTACAGGAGGACCATATGGATTTGTCTTGAGCTTGACTCCCATTTGAAGTCCTTGAAATCTATTATTGGCTGAAATCACACTTCAGCCTTACCTACAGTAAAGGCACTAACAGGGACTCTTTCACCCCCCAGCTGTTTTCATTAAGCTTATAAGGACTTCATATTGCTGACAATGAATGACATTACTTTCTTGGGGGAACACAATGTAAAACAACTAGTAAGGCTGGAAACCAGGAATGGCACAGAAGAGGCCAATGAAAAGTAATAGTTCTGTAACTTTTACTATGACATTCTTACACGCAAAATGTGGAACTTTTAAGGTAACAATGTACAAATAGAGTATAAAATTCTCATATAAAATTAAAATAGTAGCAGTCTTCAAGACCTATTGTTATTGGAATAGAAATAAATAAACACAGACAACTTTGAATATGAAAATCATGACTTTCTCAAGGACTTATTGGTGATAATGCTGTTAGTGTTTTAAAACTAAGTTGGTCACGCTTTAGAAGCACTCAATATATATTGAACATATGGATATTTCCACTATATTTTGATTGTGTAATATGAACATCTTGTTACTTTTTTAAAGTACAATGAAACATTCCAGTTAAGTCAGCCAAGCTTTAGCTAAAAATGGCTGCGGATTCAGTAAAAACACTTCATTTTATACTACTAATTTCTAGGAGAAACTGTTTCACTTTAAGACATTAATGTTTCAGAAGACATCTTTCAAAAACCACAACTGCTGAGCTCTGGACAGACCACTAGGCAGTAGCCCATAAAACAATAATAATAATAACAATGTTTGACAATGGATGCAATTACAATTTCTTGTACGTTGATCACTGATCCCTCTTACACTAACATCAACTTTAACTAAAATTTCACCAGGTGATAACAGTCCCATCTACTACCTTTTTAACTGCACTAACTAAAACAGGACCCTGAACCATTTTGAGAAACCACTGTGGGGAAATTTCTCTGGGAGTTTTCTTGATGTATTCTTTATTCATAAATACTGCTTTTCCATCTCTCCATTTCCCCTTTAGTTGATTAAAATGATTTTTTTAGGGGTTCTAGATGCAATGGTGTCAAGAAGCACGCAAAAGAGTGCAAAATGTGTGACTGGAAAGTAATGTAGTTGAGTATCTTCTGAAAAGCACTTACAATATGGATATATGTCTACAAGCTATATGCATGTGGAGATAATTAGTTGCTTTGTAACTGTGCTGAAAGCCTGTAATAACACATCTCCTCTTTCACTTATTCATGAGACTTCAGAATTCAGATAATACATGACTTTCTTCGAGAACTTAATTTTATGTATGTGAGCATTTCAAACTATTTTTCTTACCTGTAGCAGAGCTGCAAACAAATATACTGCTATGAAGATTGGAGTTAAGGAAGTGTGGCCACTTTTCATTAAATGAATAGTGTACAAGAAAATTAGATGACCAGGAATCACCAGAAGAAGCAGAACTTGGGCTGATTTGTTATTTACTCCTACAATTTAAAAAAAATATATATCAAAAACCAAAATTCAGTTAAGCTTTTCAATTTCTATACCATATTCTTTGCCCACAGTTTGGACGAGAGTATGCTCTGCTGGGTGAAACATTGGCTGGATGGCTGGGCCCAAAGAGTTGTGGTCAGTGGAGTTAAATCCAGTTGGCAGCCGGTCACAAGCAGTGTCCCCCAGGGCTTGGTACTGGGGCTGTTTTTGTTTAACATCTTTATTAACGATCTTGATAAGGGGATTGAGTGTACCCTCAGTAAGTTTGCAGATGACACCAAGTTGGGAGGGAGTGTTGATCTGCCAGGGGTAGAAAGGCATAACAGAGGGACCAGGATAGACCGGATCGATGAGCTAAGGCAAACTGTATGAGTTTCAATAAGGCCAAGTGTCGGGTCCTGCATTTTGGTCACAACAACCCCAGGCAACCCTGCAGGCTTGGGGAGCAGTGGTTGGAAAGCTGCCTGATGGAAAGGGACTCTGGTGTACTGATGGACAGTCAGCTGAATGTGAGCCAGCAGTGTGCCCAGGTAACCAAGAAGGCCAATGGCATCCTGATGTGGTGAGCAGGACTAGGGAAGAACTCCTGCCCCTGTACTTGGCACTGGTGAGACCTCACCTCGAGTACTGTGTTCAGTTTTGGGCACCTCAGTTTAGAAAGGACATGGAGGTGCTGGAGCAGGTCCAAAGAAGGGCAACAAGGCTTGTGAAGGGCTTGGAGAACATGCCCTATGAGGAAGCATATGCCCTGTGAAGGATCTGGGGCTGTTTACTCTGGGGAAAAGGAGGCTGAGGGGAGACCTTATTGGAAGAGAGCAATATCTGAAAGATGCTTACAGCAGAGCAGGGTTGGTGTCTTCCCACTGGTGATAGGATGAGGAGAAATTGCCTTAAGTTGCACCAGGGTAAATTTAGGTTGGCTATCAGGAAAAACTTTTTTACAGAAAGGGTTGTTAAGCATTGCAATAGGCTCCCCAGGAGGTGGTTGAGTCACCATCCCTGGATGTGTTTAAAAACCATTTGGATGTGATGCTCAGGGACATGATTTAGCAGAGGGTTGTTAGAGTTAGCGTAGTATGGTTAGGTTGTGGTTGGACTTGATGATCCTTAAGGTCTTTTCCAACCTAAGTGATTCTATGATTCGTATTGATTTTGATGTGGGAGGAAGTCTTGGCATTCCACAGCATTGGCTATTGTGGAAGAACAGCATGTGTTATTTTCCACTAAAACAATCCCTGAAGTTTTCCACATTGGAGGGGGGGGAGGGGTGGGGGATGTCATCCCTTATGTCTGCTAGTGAAGTCAAGCAAAGCTTTTCCAGAAGAAGGGGCAAGCTGTGTGCTTTCAATCAGTGCATTTCATCTGTTTGTGTTCTGTACTTAATATCATCTAGTTTTTTGGAGCTCCAGTGACCTCCTAGAGGCTTCCTAAGAAAGAGGATGTTTTGGATACCATATTCAAGCCATCTTCAAAAATATCTCATATGTCTGAAAATTCCACACTATTTTCACATCTGTCCCAATGCATTTCATAAATATTACATTGTAATACATGCAATTAAACGTCAAATTTCTCTACAGTTACTACATTATTAGGAAAGGGGGAAGTACAAGGAAGAAATGAGCTGTGAAGGAAGCATGTAGAAAGAAAATGGCAAATGAGGAATGAAAACAGGGACTAGGTTAGTAATGATGCAACATAAAAAGTTTGATCCAAAGACTGATTTCAACTCTCGAGTTAAATGACAAAGGCTGGAAGGGAAACAAGGAAAGATAAAAATTCTTCTAAGTGGGTATCATCAGTGTCCTGCCTGATTGGTCCCTGTCTTTGACTCCAGCCAGAGCTACACTTTTCTCCCTGACACTCTCTATGCATCACCTCCTGCAAGCTGTTGCTTGTGGTTCTTATGTGTAAATAGCTGCAGGCAAAGGAAACTGCCAGACCTTTGCTGCCTTTGAATTGTGTTTGAATCTCTCACTGGGCTTACAGTCATACAGGGAGAAAAAGAAATATAAGACACTAGTTTTAACAATAAAGTGACTAATACATACCTGTACCATAATAGGTTCTGCATGGATAATAGCAACCCTTGGCTTCTTCTGGCAGCTCTCCAGGAATGCTATGCAAATGGAGGTAGGTAGAAATTCTGCTAGCTTGAATAGCTACTAGATTACCACCAATACCTGAAAAACAAAATATTTGTATAAAAACTGGTACGTTTTCAACTTTTTTTTTCCCATTAGTAAGTAAAATTTGTAAAAATTCACCAACCTCCTCTCTGCTTACCACAGTACCCTAAACATGAAAATCAAAAAAATGAAACATCTTCAGAATATGTGTGCTACAGACAGACTACCACCAATCTCTAATGTAGTCAAACTTGGGTTACAATTTACTGTATCACTGAAAATTTGGTTATCTGGAATATTCCAATTGAAAATTTGGAAATATTGTGATGAGTTTTAATTTAGAGTAAATGCAAAAAATACCTCCAAGGCATCCAACCTGCTACTTTTGCGTAGGTGAAGCTCCATTGTAAGGCTCCTTGCTGTTTGGCAATCGCCCTTGGAAAAACAGAAGTACTACACAGCCATGCCACTGCTGGATGACTTTCCTAGGTCAATACTGCTGGCAAGTATAAGTAATGCAGAGCTGGTGCACTCATTACCACAAATACAAATGCAGACTTCACGCACATAGGGATGAAAAGGAATTCAAGAGATAATTTATCCATTCCCCTTTGCAATATATCTTCTCTGTGACAGCTGTTGATATGCTTTCCATTAGGAAAAAAGACTGCTGTGGAACAAACTTCATCTCAATGAAATGAAAATGAAACCAATTTGATATATCTATGTTACAAAATGGAGTGGCAGTAGCATAAAACTCTCCATTCGCTATTACACTTGAAAGTTTCCTGCTTGCCTATCAAACATAAGCCTTTTTTTCCCCCCCGTATGCTTCACAGATATGAGAAGATATGATTAGGTAGAAGTCATGCATATCTTGTCCCTGGTTAAGCAGGAGAAAGCCTTTGGTTATTGTAGCTGAACTAATTTGTATATCTGATTCTTGGGGCTTTGGTCTGTCATCACCAGAAGAACCTATCTGCCAAATCTCTTTGGGGACCATAACGAGCTTAGGACAAAGACCTCATACTAAGAACTTAAAGAAAATTTTTTGCCTCACTGCATCTTAAAGATGATTTTTGGTAGAATCTAACAAAGGAGTAAAACTTCTAAACAAAAGGCTTCAAATAAAAATCAGGAAATAAGGAATTAGAAAGAAGTCATGGCGTTTGCAGAAAGGACAGTTTGTCAAACCTACCTGTCTCTTCCCAGCCAGGAGGTACAGGAAAAAAATGTGAACTGAAAATGTTGATTCAGCCTTTGCAAAGAAAATTACAATAACAGATATTTTTTTCAGCAAACTGCAGAAACAGAGGTAAAATAAGGGATGTATACAAACTATAAAGGGGATTTGAACAAGATAAAAAATAATCTAAGTAGAGCCCAAAGTCTATCTTTTGAATAAGAACAATTATTCTGATACTTCTGACTAATGAGAATAAAGTGAGGAAAGGGTAACAGAAGTTAAATGAAGGATCAGTGCACTGCATTTGGATGGGGATCAGATAATTTCTGTGACTGAACTACAAAAAAAAATGTCATGTAAATCTGCATTTAAACAAAGCTACAAAGTTCAGGATGATGCTATATGATGAGAAATTTAGAAAGTTTCTGCTTTAAAAAGAGGGGATAAAAGCTATCTGGGTAATTGCAGGCAGGCTAGAAAGTGCAATGACTGATATATTCAATTAGGTATCTCTTCTCTCGCTATCCTCATCTTTTAAAGCATTATAAGAAGAAATAAAAGATAAAAGAAAATAGAGCTATCTTCCAATATATGTTTTGAGGCTTGTAGCAATGAAACCATATATGACGTTGGCACAAGAAACTGACTTCAAGTATTTCCAAGAATGTAGGCAATTTCCTCTTGTGACTGATAATCATCTGCTGTAACAAATTCAGACAAACAGAAATATGATGGATTATCTGGACATCTTTCCCTCATTAACAGAAGAAACTGAGAGAAAACAATCAAGGAAAATGGAAATTCAACCATTTGAAATGATAATATATCTGGCTAAGCAACAGAGACGTAGACTAATGCATGAGAGAAAGTATGAGATTGGCTGTCAAATGTTTGATGGATAGCTATTCATCCTAAATAGTTTTATAACAATAATTTAGCAAAAGCAAGTCCCAAACCCTCTTGGGTATGTAGATTTCAGATCACTTATGGTCTGAGTCTCAATGATCTAACATCAGTGTTATAGGGATATTTTTAAACTCAGAGGAACCTCACAGGATGCACCACTGATAGCTCTCAACCTTATGTGCTTTATGCAGGTGCAGTACAAAAAACTTCTAGAATCCATAGCTCAGTCTCAACCCACTAACAGTATATGATGATGGACAGCAGCAGTCACACCATCCTTTAATTCTGTCCAACCACTCTTCCTCCTAACTATATGTGAACATTTGGGCCAATTTCAACCACATCTGACAAAAGGCGTCCTATAGATAACAACTGTCTCCAAGTACAAAGGCTAACCAAAATGAAA
Organism: Tragopan temminckii; assembly: GCA_028571105.1. NCBI lineage: Eukaryota > Metazoa > Chordata > Aves > Galliformes > Phasianidae > Tragopan > Tragopan temminckii. Next base: position 23,420 of record JAOWBP010068371.1, read on the forward strand.
GCATGGCTAATCCTAGGTAAATAAAGATTCAAATCCATGTCCTAAGTGAGTCAAGGTAGTAATACGAGCTGTATATTTCTCAGCATAGGCGTGCCAGCTGCACAGTCAGCACGCAGCTTGGAGCGAGGTGTGACGCCTCTTGTTCAGCTGGTAGTTAAGCAACACAAAAGATGAATGATGATGTCAGAAGGGAGAACAGAGAGTGTTGTGAGAAATAGGTATTGCAAGGACATGAGGCCACAGAACACTGTGGGTAGAAAGGTGCTCTAAAAACACAGGATATAAATCAACACAGAATGAGGTTTCATTATTCTGCTGGTCAAAGAATGACTTGAATAAAGCTGTGCTTGCATTAAATGAATCACTTTGCTATATACAGAGATATTCAGGGGTTTTTTTTCCCTTGTACAGCAGTTACTATGCATGTGAAATTATCTCAGCAGTATCAGCTTAATCAGATCCCCACAAGAAGCAAGAAAACAGATAAAACTGTGTAGGTTGACAAAATGTCAATACACACAATTGATAGCTTCTGAGCATCTTCTGAATGCATAAAACTGTGATGTACACAGTAGCTGCTCATGTTATGAAAATCTTTTCAGACATACATACAGACTTTTTCCAAGAATGTTTGATCGCGAAAATTTGTTTTCTGGAAAATAGTATTGTAATCATCATAGCACATAATTCACAACAAAGACTAACTTCCTTAGCTTCTTTTCATTCTCATGAGAACTGTATCACAGAGGAAAATAATTGCTTTCAAAAGTAAAATCCTGCGTCTGCATTCAGGATAGCTGGTGTGTTTCGCTTGAATACAAGGTGCTACTTTGTACTTCCCCTAACAATAGACATTGTCTGCTAAAGTGCGAAGGTTGTCATGCTGACTTACAACATTAAAAGAAAATTGAAAACCTCATCATTTTATTGAGTCAGTCAAGGGCTAAGCAAGAATAAATACTTCAGAATTTTTTTCACAGTTCTTTTTTTGTATAATAAGCACACAAAACCGTATTTAAAGTAGAGCCAAAACCATGTCATGAATTTGTGAATATGCCTCCGGACATGATTCTACTAATCATTATGTGGAAAAAGGCCTGTCTAATAGGACATTAAAATCAATGCACCTCAAAGAGTATTTCAAAGAAGATCTGTCTCTCTTTACCCACATTAGTGTTCTACGGGTAAAAAAAGATAAGTTAAAGGAAGCAGGATGAATGTTGCTGATGCATCCTAATCTCAGATCATCTAACGTTCTAAGTAATACACCAGGCTGTTGGAGTTTTTCGTTGGTTTTTTTTTTTCACATACCTTATACTTCATACTTTGGGTAACATTGGGAAAACTAGGAGGAGTGGCTGATACACCAGAAGGCAGTGCTGCCATTCAGCGGCACTTGGACAGGCTGGAGAACTGGGCTGATAAGAAGTTCAACAAGGGGATATGCAAAGTCCTGCATCTGGGGATGATCAAGCCCATACACCAGAACAGGCTGGGAGTCAACTATCTGGAAAGCAGCTTTGCAGAGAAGGACCTGGGGTACTGGAAGACAAGAAGTCAACCATGACTCAGCAATGCACCTTCATGGCAAAGGCAGACAATGGTATTCTGACCTGCTTTAGGAACAGCATCGTCATCAGGTGGAAGGAAGTGATGTTTCCCCTTAGCACTGGTGAGTGCTGGGGACTCATAGGCCCATTTTTAAGAGAAGCCTAAAAGACAACCTTACCCATGCAAACCATTACATTTTAAAACTGAATGGTATGTGTCGGATTCAGCTTATAAATAATTTCTTTCCTATGAATAATTTTTAAAGCGTTTCTTGACTGTCAAAAAATGAAAATATTCTGGATCTAATTGTGATGTGGAAACTAATCATTACTGAAATCTTGTAAAAAATGTATAATACTTAATAGTTAAGTATTATATGTAAATGTAAAAATACTTAAAAGAAAGAACTCACATCTATTACAGCATAGATTATGAAGATTTGCTTGTACAGACTAGCAACTAAAAAGTAATAGAACTGTCATCTAGTAATGAATCAGAATTAAATATGCAGAATCAAAATCCTTCTCCTTTTTCACACCAAAATAAGGACTGAACTGTTAAGTTCTCATTCAGTGTAGGTGTGTTGTAAGACTCTTACATGCTTTCCAATTCAAGATAAAGAAAAGTTACTATGCTACCCAGACAATTTGCTCTAATACCGTAAAGGTATGCTAGTATCTTTGTAGTTTGCAGAGGAAATTTTCAGAAACTCAACCAAGACAATGATTAGCTTCTAATCAAAGTATTTCTTTGTTGTATGAAAGCTGAGAGTACAATCATCTTAGAGCAAAATACTAAAAAAATACATTTTATTTTTTGAGGAGGAGTGATTTCTGTGTGTTTTCTTTCCACATTCTCATAACTTACAGGAAAAGATCTCTGAAAAGCCTGAAAGTCATTCAATTTTCTTACTAATTGTACAATTAAAAAAAGGTATAATTTGGGGAATATATTACATAAGCTTAACTTTCATCTCCAAGCTAACTGACACTCAATAAGTTTTGTGTAAAATTTTCTCATACGTGTTTTTTATATTCCTTGATCTACGTTCATCTCCTCCCCATATCAAATGCTCTCGTAATTTGCACAGCTAAAGAGCAGGAAATATTATAAGCGGTTGGTGTTACCCTTAAAGAGTCTTGTTTCAAACCATATTGCAAGTTTTTCTATTTGAAGCCTACAGAGTGGTTCTGATTTTCAGGCATATTTGGAATTAATTTGCAGAACCTCCATTCTACAAAATGCATAAAAATGGAGTGAGATCTACCGAAATGTTGGTTATTATGCAGTAATTCTCACAATGTTTTGTACAAGCATAGAAGGAATATGAAAAAGGAAGTGGCTTTATCTAGTAACTGCACCTTAGTTCATTTCTTCTGATTATTCTGAAGCATGTAATTGTTCAAAGTACTATCTTTTTCCTGCAAAAAAGGAACTCAGTTACTTGCAAACTGCAGTTCCTGAGCCAAATCTGACATACTGTGATGCTGTGAGAAGATTTGCAAATTTTAACCTTCTCATTCATTGGAAAACATAAAGATCAACTTTTGGTATCTACGCTGAAGCACAGCCATACTGGATATAGTTATGTTCTTCATAACTTCAGTACATCAAACACACATCTAAACCTCAACCAGACTGCAAGTATCATGATGGCTAAAACCACAAAATGATTTATTTATTTTCAGAAAGCAGAGTTACAATTTAACCCAGCCAACTACAGAATTAAAAATAATTATTCATCTCAAGAAACGTGTTTAACAGGGAAAAATGGAAAAATGGTTGTAAAATACTTTTGCCCAGCAGCAGTAAAGTTCACTATAAAATGTCTGTCTGCTTAAGAACTATTTAATATTCTTGGCAAATATTTGTAGTTATTGTTAATAGGAGTAGAAGCCTTTGAGGTTGTTCAAATTCCAGACCAGTATTTCTTAAACCAAAAGATACATGGTTCTAAACCATATGTGATGAAAGTGACTTGTCCCACATCTAAGAATACGCAAACCACTTAGGACCACGTTAAAAGTCATTCAGTGGCACACGCAGGAAGTCTAACACCTGCAGTGCAGGCCATACTGTCCAGGATTTCAAGATACCCAACAACTGGCACTGAAAATACCAGTGACAGTTTGAGATTACCAGTAAATTTATATTGTCCTCAAATTTTGGCTGGCATAATCCCAGTAGATTAAAATTTTCCCTTCAGGTTTCCCTGTGAGATAGGAGCAACAATCTCTAAAGAAGGAGAAGGAAAAATGCACCTCAAAAGCATTTTGAGAGGGAAACCATTCGGCAACTTTCACTGCTTATGCTTACAACAAGAATTCCAAGTACAGGAAAGCACTTGTAGAGAAAGCTTTCGGCAACATTAATATTTTAAAAGCCATCTATTAAGTGGCCTAGCACACCTTTTAGGTTAGTAAATGAGTGTCAACAGATGTGCTTTTTTAACTGTGAGTTTAGGTTTCTGTTGTTACAGTCTGAGATAATAGCAAAGAACCTCAAATATACGGACACGAGACAATAAACAACTAGCTGATGGTCCAGACATTACTACTTACTGAAGACATTTAAACCTTGAGAACTGGGAAAAGACAGCTTTATGTGTAACAAGTGTGGAAAACCCAAATGAGCCATGGGATAAGGCACCTATTATGGCCTGGAAAATAACATTCTCAGGCTTTGTGCAGTAGTCCAGGAGGGCAAATGTCAAAGGCTGAGCAGCCTTGAAACACAAGACATCTATAAAAATTCAGCATTTAGATTAGGGGTGGTGCAATAACCACAGGAATCAGCAGAGAACCACTGTGGGACTGCTACAGATACAAGCCTACTGCAGTAGTCCCAGCTTTCCCTCTTTCCACCTGCCTAATTCTTCAAGAATCTTTTGACCTGCCAGCTAATCATCCAGAGCAGTGTATAGCATTTGGCTAGTTCATTTTCTCTCAAGACGGTTCAAAAGAATGTATGTAATATTGGCTTAATTCCATTTATTAACTTATGAAAGAAAATAAGAAATAAAATGGGACATTTAACATTTTCTCTAGAGGTATGTCTATAGTAAGCTGTCACTCCTAACAGTTAAAATGATTTACTTAAGTCTAATCATTAGCTAAAAATCGTAAAAAGGTAAAATATAAACATGCAGGCAACTCAGGTTTCACAGTCAATTTCTGTGAAAGAAGCCAACCTTGAAAAGGATGCAGAATTCCACTTAAAACAGCAGTCCATAACTGCTGTAAGGTAAAAGAACATCATCACTGCAACACTGGAAGGAGCACGAGGGGCCTTGAGAAAGGCTTGAGTCCTTGAGATCTGTATGCGCTGTAGGCGGCAAGACTAGAACAAGCAAGTCTACGGAGGAAATCCAGAACTATTCTGGTACTGTTCTGGAGCACAGATAGAAGTCTGATGGAAAACAGTACAAAACCATTGCTAGACAGTTGTTTGCATCTGTAATCAATGGATATCGTCTAAGAAAGCAGGACGACTGGTAAGAGCATTGAGTGCACCTGACTAACAAGAAAACAGGATCCCCTTCCATATGGAAGTTAACCTAGGGAGTAACCAAAGAGGAAGTAACCAAAGAGGACTATTATAAGAAAACTTTCAGATGTAAAGCAGTAAAAGCTGAAGATCAACAAAGTTGATCTGCTCTTTAGAGCAGAATCTGGAAATCAAAATGAAACAAACAAACAAAAAGTAGATGCGAATACTTCTAATTTTAAATGAATATAAAGGACAGGCGCAGGCAAGGAAGAAAAACTGAAGAATAAAAATCAATTTACAGTAGCAAGGAACAAAAGTGACAATACTGAAATGCTTCATATTTAATACAAAAAAAAAAAAAAGAAAAAAAGGGAATATAGGACTGTAATGGGAAGGAAGAACAAGCAACATGCTTTACGGAAGATAGAAATACATGATTCCTTATGTATCCTGTCTTTGTAAAAAATGGTGATGCCTGATCACAAACTTGTTCATATTAAGTCTGTAGTGCCTGAGGATAAATTCAATTTAAGTTTGGAGTGTCCTTAGAGAGCCAGATGAACAATCCATGAATTATCAGAGATCATTTTTGCAAACTGATTATCTTGGAGGTTAGCAAATACCAGAGGGCTGTAATAGGGAAAACAGAAAATGCATCTCTAAAAGTGCCAAAAAAATATCACTGGGGAATCTGCATGTCACTGAAATTTATTCCTAGACAACTACTGGAACAAATTATTAAATAGACAATTTGTAAGTGTTGAGAAGACATAAAAGTGGTAAAACAAGAGCTAACATGAATTTGCCAAAAACTTGCTTCCATCAAAGTAACACAATTTCCTCTTTTAGCAAAACAGCTTGCCTAATGGGCACAGAAACAGATAAACTAGTTCTTGACTGTAATAAAGATATTTTGATGCTACCCATGCCACATTTACATTAGCAACCTCCGGCAATTAATTATACAATGGGCAATGTGTTTCAAAACTATAACTCATCATTAATATTAACATTCTATTATCAAAGATGATGAGCAAAATTAGTGATTATAATTTATTTAATTGATACCTCAGAAAAAATTGCCCCTACAGAATTTGCAAAGGGCAAGTTAAAATAAGTCAAAGCACTTTGTAAGCCAAAATCAGAAGTTGGAAACATCTCGATAACTGGAGAAATGGTTTTAAAAACAGCAATGCATTGAAGTGCAAAATAAGGTACAAAATCAAATAAAGAAATACAAAAGAGGATAAGAACAGCCAGGCAGCAAAACAGTGGAAATATATCTGGTTATTATAATTATTGCAAGCTAATTACATATCAATCATGTGATGTTATGTAAAAACATTTGAAAGATATGCACTTTCATAAAACATTCAGATTAAGTCTAATAAGATATTAGATATTCATACAAAATTTGCCTTGATGTTAACGTTACATGTTAAAATTCTAATTCATGGAGTAAATTATCATCAACACATTCTCACAACTGGAAAGTGCACAACAAGCATAGGAACCAATACAAATACTTCTTTAGAAATCTATTTATTTGTCTGTAGTATCTGTGTTAGTTCTTACATCTACATACATTGCATGTAAATATTAAAATACTCTTTTGAAAATTTGCTCCTGGATGTCCAAAAGGAAATCCTTTGAAATAAAATTTTATATGCGTTTTCCTCAGTCAAAACAGTTTCAATATTATATTTGGTAATACTTGTATATACCTCTACTTCCATTTTCATGGTTTCTTAACGCATGCTTTAGCTTTCTATTTCTCACATTTTCTATCATGCTTTAATAGTTGTAAACAGGATCAAGAAGCTCTCTTTGGGAGTTCAAATTAACAATTGTTGACATCAAAAGACTTGCAATGAATATAACAGATCCTAATTTGCATAACAAACATTTACTGTAACAGACTTTTATCAAATGAAGGTGCATCAAGTGATATATTGAATTATACAATCCTGCCATGGTCTTACCATTGATTACCGGGGTATAAACAACAATTCCAACCAAGTTTGGATCAGATACAGTTGTATCCAGAATAAGGCCACCAATACTGAAAGACAAAGTACAATATTTAGAATAAGCCAAACAGACACATTAGTCATTATTTCGAAACTATTTTAGTAATCTCATCCTTGCAATATCTGCAAGTCACAATTTTCTTCTCAGTTTATCTTACTAACCTTATTTACTTGTCAACCTCATTAACTTGCTACAGTTACTGGCTTAAATATTACAACTGATTGACTGTATAACAAAGACAACAGAATTTCATGCAATCATTCATCCTTTAAGATTCATAGCTTTCATTTGACTAAATCACAGTTTTGATAAGAAACTGCAGGAGATGAATAATTCACCATTTCTTTCATTAGATATGACACACTTCTGCTCAGCCATTTCTGCAGGGTATTGCTATCTTCTCCAATTGTTCCAAACCATGACTTAACTACGTAACTTCCTAATTTTTGGAAGATTAAAGCTTATTCCAACCCCATATTTTAGAAGTTCGTTAAGTGTTTCTTCTAGACAAAGTCTGGTGTTAAATAAGATTTATGGAGACGCAGAGGAGAGCCAGCAAGGCAAACCACAACAAATAGACTCACCTGCTTATAATCATGGCAGTTATAACAGGCTCCCATCCTGAATGGAGAACAGTTCTAGTAGCTGGGTGTTTGGCAGCTATGACAATCCCCATAGGAGTCAGAGCCAAAAAAAAGGCACCAACCAAAGGAGACACATAGTAATATGTTTCTGAAAAATAATACAGAAAAGTAACTGTTTTGCTCACCAGACATAAGTTGTATTCTACATCAAGCAGTTGAGAAATTTTAATAGTCTTTATCACTGCTATTTTCACTATGCTTTCCACTACTGCCTCAAACAATATGGTTGATATAACATCTACCATATGTGATCACTTTCATCCATCCCATCAAGGACAAAACTATCTGTGCAAAGTAGGAACCTTTGAAGAACGTTTTTGTATGATGCTTAAAGATAAAAATGCAATACAAATGTGGAATATAAAACATTATTTTGTTACATGTCTACTAAAAAAAAAAAAGGAACTGAACATATTGAAAATATTTTTTTTATATATACAAATTCACAGTATATGTAAACCTCCTTCTTGCCAAAGCACATATAATATGCTAACCTTCCCCAACACAGCACATCTAAAATGATGCAAGCACAAGGTGTAACATTGAAACATTTTTATCGGTAGTTCAGTTGCTTTATAATCTGTCTGCAAGACTGGAAATTCACAGCCATAATTCCACTGTCTGCACCCATCCATCAGAACAGCATCATATTTCATAGAAACACAAATACAAATACCATTAACTGAGTACCATCATAAAACAGAACTAATAACGCAGAGAGCTGTCTCCACAGAAAGAGTAATACATTTTTCAGCTTAGTTCAGTCTTAGAGTCCCCTCCACTCAGAAGCCATCACGGTGATCCAGAAATTCCTAATTCAACAGTGTGGTGAGCAACAGAAAATTCATCTTCATGGCAAATATATATGCACCTCATAAAAACACCTCATTTTTGCATATAGTATTTTTATGAGAAATGTGGCAGTGTATTTAATATTAAACACATTTCGTCTAAATTTTCAGAATTTGGACAACTCAATGCTGAAGTAATGTTTGTTTTTTGTTTTTTTTTTTTTAAGTAGTATTGAGC
>JAOWBP010068375.1:0-24877 GCA_028571105.1 Tragopan temminckii
AGGGAACCTGCTTTGGCAGGGGGGTTGGACTCGATGATCTCTGAGGTCCCTTCCAACCCCTACAGTTCTGTGATTCTATGATTCTGTGATTCTGTGATTCTGTGAAATAACCCCATCCACTGGCAGGCCCTGGTTTCTTCAGGTTGGATAGAGTGGCATTGAAAGATACAACCAAGAACCTTTCAAAGGATTTTTTTTTTTCCAATTGCCTATGTGGAATTTTGATTTAGCAATTTTGACAGACGTAATTTTTGAAATAAGATGATGCCAAGACTGAGACCAGAGTGAGACAAATTTCAAATGTATGTTTTGTGAAAAAAAATAAAAATGGGATGAATGGAAAGTCAGAGAAAATAGGGCTTACTAAATCTACCAATTGCAGGAATTTTTCAAAAGCTTCAAATTGAGAAAACACTTATTGTTATGTAAATTTCCCTACAACAAGAAAAGATCTACCCTCATGAAATGTGTACTTATTCTGAAAAATAAGTAGAAAAGCAAAATAATTCTTGACAGACTTATTTCATTAGAAAGAGACCAGGCGACTGTGACGCTGTAAGCGACTGCTGAGCATGATTACTCCAAGTAGAAAGAAAATGACTGATGCGTAAATGGAAGGTAGTGGATTGGGATGCTGCATTGAGTCACCCTAAGGCCCAAGGCTCTCTGTGTTTCCTTCCTGTTCTGCTACAGCTGCTTAACCAGCATACATCTCAGAAGAGTCCTAGTTAAGTAAACACAAAAAAGTGGGAATCAAGGAGAGGAATAACACAACACTGACCTCCTAGTTATCACAAGTGTTATTCTTTGGCACTTCTCTTTTTCTTTGGGTACTTCTGTTTCACCTTTGTTTGGAAGCAGTTTCAAGTACATCAGCTGGCAATTTACTGTAAAGGTGAGTTGTTTTTTTTTCATGTGTCAATTTAGCAAGCTAAGACAACTCACAAATGAGGCAGGCAGGTATTAGAGACAGAAGACGTGCCTTCCCTAAACTCACTTAGCCAAGTTCACTAGGCCCCACTTCACTCACTTCACAAAAGGCTTTATGATTCCATTTGAATAAAATGAGTTTATACCAAACAATGCCCAAGTCTCCCTGTTTCTGAGAAACAGTCTTTGGTCCATCAATACTCTGTCATTCCTTCCATAAGGCAACATGCACATTATTTTTAATATGCATGTATTTATTAGTATGTTGTTTTATCATGTATATACTATGCAGTTAAAAATTAGTCATACCATACATTTTTTTTTTACCTTAGGTAATACCATGCTTTTGCCTGCATAACTACTTTGAGCAATAGGATCATGCATTCTTTTAACACTACTGTATATGTTAAGCAGTCAGATATCGTAAGTTACGTGAATGCAAATTATGACAAAATCCTTTAATTAATACAGGGCCAATTGTAGTGTCTGGCATAATATGCTTAGGTGGGAAACTGTCTAAAAACTCAGTCTCATGACTCAGTACCAATCACTTCAAGTTTTACAAATCCCACGTGCACACAGGACATCATGGTTTTCAACAAAGACTAAGGAGTCCAAGCCAAAATCCTAATTGTCCGAGCCTAACTAATGCTATTGACATCCAATAAGTTATCCCCACATTTGCAGGGCCATAGACAAAATCTGGAAATTAACTTCAAAATTAATAAAATCAATTACTAAGATTCATTAGACTATATATTTTATTTTACTTTTTTTCAAAATACATTTTAAATACAATTTCTACCTAAAATACATTTAAAAAGAAATTAAAAACACATTTAAGATATGCAAACATTAACAAATTCTGAAAATGAAGAAGAAGAGATAAAAGTGATGGCTTAAGTCTTCCAAGAAATATATGTTAAATATCACTTTCACTTGTATTAAAGAATCTGTTTGAGATAGTGAATTCCATAATTGACATAGTGCTGGTTAGACTATTTTAATGCTGAGTTCACATAGCAGAGAATTAGATTATAAACCTGTATCTTTGAGTATAACTCATAATGAGTTGGTGACCCAGATGTCACCTTGATTAAATAATATTATGCAGTAGCACTTAAGGATGCCTAGCATTTTACAGAATAAAACTCTATAATATTAGAAGTGTACTAAACAACTATCCTAGAAAACCAACGATGTCGTGAAGCTTTTGTTGCCCAGTGGTTTTCCACCCTCTATTTATACACAAAATGCTTTCCCAAGTCTTTTCTGAACACAGTCCTTCACATGGCTCCTTGTCACTGACCACCTATCTGCTGGTGGCATTGGGATGCAGTGGTTTGACTCTTGCTAGTCTGGAAAGGCCAAGCCTGAGACACTGAGTAGGTGATTTAACTGAAGCATATCCCATAGAGTTGTTACTTGTTCCTGTTGCAGCTGAAAATAATTTTAAAACAAAAAGTTTTAAGAACATAGAGAAAAAAAATCATATAAATCTAAACTTTTCATAGTTTTCAAAGCAGAGCAAAAAAAAAGGTATCCTAAAGGCACTGCAAGAAGAACTGAACAACATACCATGAAAGTACAAGAAAATTAGCATGTTCACGAGGAACCAATCCATTTGGGAGCCAAAGTAGCAGGCATAGCACACATTTTTAAATAACGAGCAACGCATCAGAGCAATAGCACCACATAGCATTGGACAGGCACAGAAAAACTGTGCCTAGCCTACTGTGCATTTTCAGGTGTTCCGCAGACAATCACACAATGGAACATAATGCCAAGTGAGAAGAGAATGTTTTAGAGAAAGGAGTCAAAGAGGAAAGAAATGTGTGCAGAAAAGGAATATGAAGGAAAGCAAGAATAAGGAGTCAGCAGCAGTATGCTTAAACATCCTAAAACATTAAAACTCCTATTAATTTTACTAAAGCAGTTAAAACTCTCCAACATATTACTAATATTATTTTAGAATATAAAACAGCACAGCACATACCAGAGCTAAAGAAATCTCTCAATAAGCGAGAAGGGGACACAATACAATCTCTTGCTTATGATTTGATCTGTGCTCTGGAGAGCAGTCATTGTTCATTTCAGAACAATGGTTTATTTGTTTGCGTGCTTTTAGGAGGCATTTCTAAAAACTTAAGACAACAAATCTGTTACAAACTTTAATGTACCTGGTGGTACCCATTTGGGCTTCTTGTTTGTTACAGGACTTGATGTGTGTAAAGGCCTTCCAACTGGTTCTGAAGAGGTGGACATCTTCTTTTGTGTTTGCTCAGATTTTAGTTTCATTACTTTTGAAGGAGTAAATACAGATAAAAATAAAAACTTGGAAAAAAACTTTTACTGAGAAATCATTACACTGTATAAGATGACAGATCTCTTTACTGCAAGACCTCTCTGAGTGAAATGAACGTGGATGTTAATAGACAATCATGTCTTCCAAGAACTACATATATTTAAACAGTTACACTTATCATACTCTGGAATTTCAATCCTGGTTTGTTAATAAGCACTGCAACTATTTCTTGTTAAAGATATTCAGATACTGAATTGCTAAGCGGAAACGTTCTTCTGTCAGCTACATAAAACAAACCACTCCTTGTCACAATTAAAACTAAATGTAAACTAAATTATGTAAATTCATGCCTGAAATTGAAACACATTATCAAGTCAGACAAGATTAACATGACAGTAAGAATTTTCTTACGCTATTTAGGTAAAACTAAATTGTGTTAGCAATACAGAGAAAAAATCAAGTCTGAAGGATGTGAATATTTAACGTTTTCTCCAAACAGTTTTTAGCACTAGCATTGTTTGGCTGTCCTTGGATTAAAGACTTACATGTGCAATTACATACAATAACTGCAGGAACAGGTTCTGAAATTGTATATATGTATTTAAGTCCTCATATCACTCAATACTATTTAGCCTTTTCTTAAATGCTGTTGTTTTTTTTAAAAAAAGAAACGAACTCTGTCTTTTCAGTTTTGTCTGTTTCTATTGTAAGCAGTGTTTATTTATTTTAAAGCTTTTTTTCTCCCAGATTTTTTGTCATCTTCATTTCCCTTAACTCTGTAGAGTCAGTTTGTCAGCCTAATTTATCTGCCACTGCAGGTCCCTTTTAAGATACTTTGTTTTTAAATAAGAAAAATGATTATGAATATCAAAACAAAAAACCATGAAATATTTATTGTGAAAGGTACGGATTAAAACAAAAGGAACCTTTACACTAAAAGAAGTGTTATTTCAAATTCATAGCAGAAACTTACCAGTAGTATTATTCTCAGATTTAGGAGTCTTTTCTTTTCCAGTCTGCCTCTTTATTTCCTTTTTATTTCCTTTGATTTTCATCTTTTCCATAGCACAGTCTTCATTGTTACCTTCACAACAATCGGAATCTTCTTCTGATTCCTCATCTACAGCAAGGAAAAAGGATCTCAACTCTTCAGAGGAAATAGAATTTACTATTATTCTAGCTAGAGTCTTCTAATCTCGTGCTGAATGTAAAGAATCAGAGTATATTAAGAATATAGTAAAATATATTTATATGATGAAATGTGAAGGAAATAGCTATCATAAAACATTCTGCATTTACAGATTTCTCTCCCTGAATTTCGATATTTCAACACTGGTATAAAATGCAATTAACAGTTTTTAATTATCAGTTAAAAAAAATCCCCATGTGCTAGATGAAAAAGGTAAACTCTGTCAGAGCTTCTGATTTTCACATAATTTTGTTCACCAATATCTGAAGAGGAAAAATATGTCAAATTTCAGCTGCAGGAAAGATCTTACATATTTATTATTTAAATAATTTTTTAAAAATACACTAGCAAATCTTAGGAATAACTTCTAAGCAGGAATATCTGGACTATTCTCCAAATATTTTATTTAACTGATAGTTTTAGAAATATTTTCCAGTAAGTCTTCTGTAATGGATAAAGACTGGATAGAGACATGTCAACTACTGGGGAATAAGAGAGAGAGAGCTACAAACATTAAATAATTAGATCTTACCAGAATCATATTGACCTACAACCAGATGCAGCAAGATCTTTTGAGAGTTGATAATGGAAAGAAGGAAGGCTACTTCCTTCGTTAATAAGCTTAGATAAAGCCAACACTGAAAGAACTGTGATGAAGAACATATGATACTCCTCTGCAATACAACTGCAAAAATGAACAGAGGCTCTTTCAAGAGACCATTTTTCCCCAGACAGTGTGGGTAGAAAAATGATTTTCTGACATACCGCAGCATATACAGAGAAGTGGATAATTTTTGCCAGTTTAGGGAATGTGTATAAATAAGCCCTAATGTCTAGATTTAGTGTCCAAGTGCACTTCAGATATCACTAGTATTAAAACATTTCAGTAAAGAGGAAGGAAAGATAAAAAAGGAGGAGTATGTGTTTCAATGAACATAAAACCTAAGTGTAAGTAATCACATTCAATACACATCTAAGCAGAGGGTGTTTACTGACAACTTACCTGGTACAGTCACTGGTTCAGAGTCAGTAACATGCTCTCTGTCACAACTGTCAGTGGTCAGTAACTTCTGATGAGAGAAAGCTTTAAATGCTGCTGTCCTTTGCCTACAGCCATTCATAGGTATATCATCATCTAGAACTTGACTGAGACCTAGTGAACAGAAAAACCATGACTTTCAATCTATTTTTTTATAAAACAAGTCACGTTGAGTTCACCACATACAAACAGAGTACTGCACTGAACTGTACAACAACCTTGTTCTTTTGAATTTTGCACTTCGTGGATAGTTGCTGATTTTTCTTTGATGGACAAGGCCAAGGTAACGTTCAAATCCCTTTCACAGAAACTATCATCCAAGGATGTCCTGAAAAAACAAACATTCAAAATAAAAGTATAATGAGACAAGAGTCACTAACCTATTTCTGACTTGCTAAGATTTAAATATCAATATTTCTACAGAAATTAATATTTCAGTATGTACTTTATCAAACATCATGCCACAAATTAGTTCCAGAAAAGACTTAAAGTATCTACTGATATTAAAAGCACACTATATTTAAAAGTATTATTACAAGAGAAAACAAGACAAACACCATCCATCTCTTGACTTCCACTTCTATAAAATAATAGTCGTAAAAATCGTATCTCACATCCGAGATATGCACAAAAGACTGTCCCTGAAAATACGATGTGCAGTGTGTTTAATGAAGATAAAGGGTAAAAAAACAAACAACACTTTCTCATTTATAGCAGTACTTTCTTAACATTCTAATTCTTAAAATAACATTTTGAGTCTTCATTCTCAAATGCATAAAACTATAGGAAAAAAAGAAAAAATACTGTTTTGTAAGTCCAGGTTCCTATTACAAACATAGTAAACCACATTTCAATTTTTCTTACCTTCCAATAGGTGGCTCTTTTTGCGATGGAGTCAATTCTTTTTGTGTTTTTTGCTTCTTTTTCTCCTTTTTTGGTTCCTTAGGCTGTGTTCTGGATTTTTTTGTCAAAGGTGCAGCTATGCATGCAAAGTCTTCATCTATGTAAGAGATATTAACAAGCTTGAATTAATTTTCCTTCTGTATATTCTTCTATGTGGTGAAAAAGAAGTCACTCAATTTCATCATATACTGAAAATACAAAATACACAACCTTTCTGAAATTAAATTTGTTAATAAAAGAGACAAGTGTAAATCTACTGTTCTTCAGTGCAATTTAAATGAAAATATAACAAGACCTCTTATGCATCTGTATAAAGGCAATTTATATTAGCAATATGTGACTAATGGTTCAGTGTTGAGTTTCTCAATAGCTGCAAGTTTCAACTTTTAAAATACTTAATAATAATCAATTATAATAGCAACCACTGTCATTCATTAGTTTCAGAGTCTTGGTGTTTTGGAAATTAATTACATTAATGCCTCCCATTCACAAGAAATGTAGACTGCTTCCTATTTTCTAGCCTTCTCATATTGCCTCTCACCAAATACAAAACACATTTCCCAGTTTTCCAAGAATGTTTGAAGATATGAAAACTTTCTTTCTTCTGACCAATTACAATGCAGTTCACAGTGGAAAATAAGGAAAAATACAATGTGTTTTCTAAATGCCATAGAACAGATACATGATCCCTTCTGAGAGAAAAAAATCTAAGAGACAGAAGAAAACAAACTTTTTTTTTTAATATTACAAGTAGTCACTTAAAAAAAATATGAAAAATATGAACTCATGAAACTAAGACTCTGCATTAACTCACATGATTTACAAGAGATCTTCAACATCGTTTAATTTTTCCTTCCCCTATCACTTCAAAATGTTCAATGGATATCAAAAACTGACAAATAGTACAGGAAAAAGAAAAAAAAAGTTAATCCAAATTCATAAAGGAAAATTATGCAATACCCATTAGGGCTTAGAAGTAAAGGAGGACTGCCACGACAACAAATAGCCTGCAATCTATTTTTCTTACCAATAGAACTCAAAATTTGATTACTAAATCCTTATCCAAAATCCTTTAAGACACAGACCTCCATGAGAAATGTTAGATCTGTGCACCGCCAACTACATAACTCCCTTCATATTCTGATATGCAGACTTATGAAATGATCATCAGGAGGACATGGAACAAGTAACTCTCTCTGAAAACTGAGGCAGGCAGAGAAACAGATTTTCCTGCAATCAAAAGACACAGTGCATTCAACAGATCCCTGGCAAACTGTTGTTATGCTCTGGCTTACAGAAATCATATTCTTGTTGAATCAGGATTTTTAATAATGTGCCCAGTTTACATCCACTGAAAACAGTAATAGCCTTGTCACTTAACTAAGTCACAAAAAGAAGAACACTCTGCTGATGCTTTAGGTTGTGGCATTTGTGCTTGGCATTTCAGTTATGTACAGAAATACATCACTTACCACCATCTTCAAAATCCCCAAATTCTGAATAATTAACAATTTTCCTGTTCCTGCAGAAAAAGAACACAGTATTAAGCCTTTCATATTGAGAATCCTTACTAGCTAATTCTTGATTTGGTTTAAATAATGTATTTAAGGAGAAAAGCAATGTATGTCCAAATACATGTGTAACGTTTAACTATTGCAAACAATATGGTTACTAAGAGTAATAGAATAGCTTGGTTGGAAGGGATAGTTCCAACCGCATCTTCCAAGTGCAGGGACACCTCCACTAGATCAGGCTGCCCGTTTAGCCTACTTTGGCTTCTCCGTGTAACCTGCTTCATTGCCTCACCGCCCTCATAGTGAACAATTTCTTCCTAATATTCAACTAAGCCTACCCTCACTAAGTTTAAAATTGTTTCTTCTTGTCCTCCTGAGAGTCCCTTTCCAGCTTTGTTGTAGGTTCCCTTTAGGTACTAGACAGCTGCTATAGTGTCTTCCCAGAGTCTTCTTGTCCCCAGGCTGAACAAGCCAAGCCCCCTGAAACTGCCTTACAGAGAGGTGCTTCAGGCCTGCTCATCTTCACGGCCCTCATCCGGACTTGCTTCAACAGCTCTTCATCCTTCTCCTGCTGGGAGCCCCAAGCATCAGCACAGTTTTCCAGACGGGCCCTCATGAGTGCAGAGCAGAGAGGAACAATCTCCTTCCCTGCTCTGCTGGCCATCCCTCTTTTGACACAGCCGAGGGTACAGCTGGCCTTCTGGGTTGAAACTGCACACTGTTGACACGTTGGGTCTTTCACCAGCAAACACATCCCAATCCTCTGCAGCACTGCTCTCAATCCATTCATCTCCTTGACTGAATAGCTTCTAAATAAGTGTTTTTGTTGTTTTCCTTATGGAAGCACGGTATTCTTACACACACACACACACCTTCTCAGAGGTTTATTTAATTCCTTTGTCACTTTCAGATGCTCAAGCTGTGTTTTCCATGCAGTTCTTACATGGTTTACCGTGCCACACTGCTACCAGTGCAGGTGTTCCTCTACCCAGAGGGCCCCTTTGCGTGACGTGTGTGACTGCCTCTCAGAGCCCACCTGAGGACCACCACCTGCATGCACAAGCTCTCTGATGGACAGAAGCGCGGCTGCTGCCTACTTGTTGTGTTACACTTTGTTTGTTTTCCTACTGTAGGAAAAGCCCCGTGCGTTCAGCCAGAGAAGAAACGTCTCCAAGCCGCCCACAAGCCTCGCTCCGCAGCAGCCCACAGAAAAAATCTCGCCTACAAGAACAGGTCCGGCAGAACTGACGACAGGGGAGAGCGGGGTGGACGTCACGCAAGCGACGGGCAGATGCAGCGCGTACGCCAGAGGCTTTCGAAGAAAAATCGCTCGGCGCCGTTCGGCGCGCACTCCCGATGCCTGCGCGCCCCGAGGGGCGGGAGGCATGGCGGCCACCGAACCGCGCAACGCGCGCTCGTGTCCCACGTCCCGCCCGCGAGGCGGCCAGACCCGACCTGAGCTACGTCACGCACCTCCGCACCATCCCCGCCATCGCCGCGGCAGCCGGCGACGGCCGCGAGAGACGCGCGCCGTTGACGACACTGCTCCCCTCTTTTGACGCCGGCAGAATTGCACATTCGCCACAGAGAGGCGGAGCGGAGGCAGCCGGTTCTACGGCGTCGAATCTGCGTCTGCGGATGAGAAGCTACTGAAGGGAAGGGAGGAGGTCCTGGCGTCGGCCGGGAGAGAAAAATCGAATCCGTCGTCCGGAGTCCAGGTGAGAGATGAGGGCGGTGGAAGTCACTTCTGCCTTTCGTAGGAGGACGCCGGCCTCAGCCCCTGTCGGCCCTGCACCGGTCGCCCAGCGCCCCCCGGCTTGGTGAGACCGCTCCGGAGCCGGTGCGGCGTTCGTCTGCTCTGTCGGCCGGGCCGCCCCTCCCGTGCCGTACCTCCGCAGCTGACCCTCGCGGTATTGTGGCTGAACGAGCTTGCCTCGCAGCCGGGCGGGGGGCTTTGTTCGCCCGGGGAACACGTTACTGCAGACCCTTCTTCTCTTCCCTTCTGTCACCAACTTTGGTTCTGCGTTTTCAGTAGCCACAGCTATTGCTGCCTCTCCTGTGAGCCTGTTAACCCCGAGCCTGCAGTGGATTTGAGGACACAAGTGCAGGCTGGGTGTTCTGTTGCATGGGGATCGAAAACGTAGCTGTCACCTTTTCACATCCTTTGTCTTCCCCTCCTAAAGTTAGTTTACTCGAGGAGTGGCACAGAGATATGTGTCGCTTTTGCATGTCTAAGTGGTGCTGTTTAGATCCCTCTCTACAACTGGACGTGTGCTGACCTCAATTTAGTTTTGGTTGTCTTGGAATGTTCATTCGTGTCTGGAACTTGTAGATGAAATTCAGCTATGTGTTTTCTACAGAATCAGTGAATGTTTTGGAATGAAAAGAACCTTGAAGACCAGATAGTTCCAACTATTTGGACACCTCCCACTAAATCAGATTTCTTAAGGTGCCATCCGACCTGGCCTTCAATACTTTAAGGAATTGAGTATCCATAGCTTCTCTGGGCAACCTGTTCCAGTGTCTCAACCTTCTATTTTAAAACTGTTACCCTTTGTCTTACCACTCCAGATAAAGAGTCCTTCCGCAGCTTTTCTGTCAGCTCCCTTTAGGTACTGGATGGGTGCTACAAGGTCTTCCTGAAGCCTTCTGTTGTCCAGGCAAGAAAATAAACAACTCTCAGCCTGTCTTCATAGGAAGGGTGCTCCAGCTCACTGATCATCTCTGTGGCCTTCCTCTGGATTTGCTTTAACAGGTGTATGTCTTTATTGTGCTGAGAGTCCCTGAATTGAGTGCAGCATTCAAGGTGGAGTAAACGGTATTAAAGTCATTTGTTTAATTGGTTCCCAGCATGTGGACTTGTTCATGACCCTATAAACTAATCCTATGAATTTTTCTGTGGAGAATAAACTTTTTGTTTTCTGCTTTTCTTCTCCTTGGACAGTGGCTTTTAGCACTGAGGAGATTTCCATTAGAATGAGGTGTCCAACATTGCAGGTTATGTTCAAAGAAGAGAACTGTAAATGTATGAAGCAGACCTTCTGGAGATAAAAACTACCAAGACACAAGACAGTTCCCATTGTTCATTTTTGTCTCATAGACAGTTCTCTTGCTTTTTTCTTTTTTCCTGTTTTTTTTTCTTTTTTTTTTTTTTTTTTTTTTCTTTTCATGGTGTCCTTTAAAAATAAATCCAATCTATCCTTAGGCAAGTTTCGAAAGAACTAAGTAAGCTTCTTCCAGAAGTTACTGCTGTCTTCCCCTCCCCACAACTCTACCACAGGTGGAGAAGAGGCAGTAAAATGCTAATGCACTCCAAACTGTTTCAGTTTTTGAGACATAGTTTCTGCAGCTACAGTTTCTCAGTTAAAGATAGCTTTTTATGTGTTTTTCTTCTGTCTTGGTTCTGCCTTTTAGTCACAAGGTTTATACTGTAATTCTTGAAAATAAGTACCCTAATGCGCTCGATCCCAGTTTGGAATAACTCAGTGTTCTGGAAACTGGTGTTCATTTTACAGCTTCTACCTGTGTGTTTGGAATCCAAAGCTGAGATGAATACCAGTGCAGGATTAGAAGTTTTCTTGCTAGAAATTGTAAATTATTAACAAATACATGCACAATCATTTATTTATTTATTTATTTCACAAGAATGTAATTATTGCTGTTTTCATTGCTATTGCAGGAAATGAACTCAAGAAGATGAAGCCTAATAGAGGAAAAGCCTATACTGGAGAAAGAGACTATGTGTACACGCTCAGTGCTGGAAATCAACATTTTGTGCTTACAGTGCCTCTCAAATTTCCTGTGCAAGAGAATATTAGTCATTTGCATGGACGTCTAATGCTTCTGCACAATCTGCCATGTTTTGTAGAAAATGGTAAGAACTTTTCTTTTTTTAATTCATGTCAAATATCAATGTCCATAAATGTTTTACAAGATATTTTAAGAAACAAGTACTGAAGAAAAAGTTTTGTTTTTTTTTTTAAATTAAGAACAGCAAAACATTTGTGAATATGGCTATCAGTACAAGCAAGTATGATGCTCAAATGAAAGCTTTTCAGAAAAAACTTTGTTTCCTACTTGATTACTGATATTCCACTGATGTGGTTTTGTTGATGTAATGTTCTCTTTTTGTTATAAAAGACCTGAAGCAATCTCTTAATAAGTTCATAGAAGATGAAACTATAAAAGGTTATGATAGAGAAGCTGAAATGGCTCTGGAAGCTGTGAAGTCAGGAGAAGTAGACATAAACCAGCTGGCAGATACTTGGGCTAATGCTTATAAAGAGGTAAGATTAAGGCTGAAAAATTAATATTCAGAACTTGTTTTTTGAGTGTATGTGCACGTATACACAAATAATCACTTTTGCAAAGGTGCAAAATTACACTGAAATTCATTTTTACTGATCAATTCTTGTAATTTTTCCCTTTTATTCTGAAGTGGTCATGCAAGTTCTTTATCAGGTTTTTCCTGAATTTATGTCATTACTGGCAAAAATTTAGTTGAGCTATAAAATCAAAACAGAAAGGTGAAACAGATATTTATAGTCAAACAGAAGTGGATGTATGGGTTACAGTGCATTAGAATCAAATCAGAAGATAGTAAATTGCAAAAATATCAATGAGGACTCCAAAGGAGGAGGTATGTGGTTTTCAGCTCATTTTCTGGGTTCATATGAGTATTGTACTCTTAGTTATTTGTTTTGTGTTTAAACTTCAAAAAAGAGGAATGCAGAGGAATTGGAGGAGTCCTAGTGGGGAGAAAAAAGCATGACAGAAACTGCAGCTATTGTGAAAAAGCCTGAGGGCCTGACTTGTCATGGAAGAGTGAAGAATATTGCGGGAAAATGTGGGAATATATGTCCGTTATAAAGAAAATTGGCAAAAAGAAATGTCTGCCTTAATGAACATCAACAAAATGAAATTAGCCAAACATTTAAGAAGGAATTTTTTTTATTGGGAAGCATAGGAGTGTGATGAAACAAAGAGTTTACCCTCTTTTTCTCTGAAGAAATGAATAGGTTAGGCAGACTATTTAAAACCTTGTCTCTGTGCAAGGATTAGAATTATATTATCTTTTATATTCCTTAACTTATTATTTAATATATCAGCTACATTTATCAGGTGAAACTGGTATATAAGAATATACGAAGTGTTTCAGTATAAAAGAGCTTGCTGAATTGACATGTTTGTGTCATTCTCTGTTCAGTAAAAATTGCTTTTCTGAAATCATTGTTGATCACATTCTAATTATATCAACAATTGGTTCTCCTTTCTAATAAAACATTTTTCTTTGCATAGCTGATGTTTTGAACCCAATCTAAAATTCATCAAATGATGAAATACTGTACAGATATTATTTTAAGGTACTATAAAAAAAAAAAAAAAGTGCTAAATTTTCTTCTTCGCAATTGGTTGGTGGCTGAAAATTGATTATTCCTTTCTGTAATCAAAATGCTTCTGCTGTTGGATGCTTTCAAAAAGAAGGTATATGGGAAGAGAGAAAATAATAATAGTTAAGCCAGAGTACAGACGACTCAAATTAGGAAAGTGATAGTTAATGTATGTTGAAGGATGTACATCAGAATCAATGTCCAGTTGGTTTTGTATCACCATTATAAGACATCTTTATTTTAAATCATTTGGAACCCTTAAGGACGTATCTTTTATAATTTTTAGACAACGTTAGAGTATGCAAAACCTGAAGAAAACAGCTGGGATGAAGATTTTGCTGATGTTTATCATGATCTGATACATTCTCCAGCTTCTGAGACACTGTTAAACCTGGAACACAATTATTTTGTTAGCATCTCAGAATTAATAAGTGAAAGAGATGTGGAATTGAAAAAACTACAGGAAAGGTATTACTTTTATTTTATTGTTATACCAAATACAGGTTTACGCCACCAGTTTTATGTTTCTGTCTTTAAGCATGTAATAAATACTTAGCCTATATTACTAGGGTCAGCTATCTTCCGTTCTACGTGGTCACTGAGAATTAGAAAAGGTCATCTGAGTAATATAAGGTTTGATAGTGTTGATTCCCATTTGTTCTATAAGTAAGTACTTAGGATGTCTAGTAAACAAAGTATCTTTGAGTATCTTTAAGACACTAAGTGTCTTTATTGTAATTTAAATGAGAAATAGAAAGTTCCACCAGATGAAAGGAGGAGTAATGGAACTGAATGAACTTCAATTCAGAAACTCTAGAAAATAAAGTCTGTGTGGGATCCCGACTTCCCTAAGATTGTGAAGTTGCAGATGGCTGCTTTGCCCACAAGGGGGAGAATATACACTGCGGGATGTTATAAATACTGGATACAAATGCTGGCAATGCTTGTGAAATACCAAAATATTCGAAACAGGTATGTTTTAGCGTTGTAAGCAGCACTATTTTTGTTTTTAAGCTCCTTTTATATGATGTATACCTACTTATGTAGCTTTTTTGTTTATTTCTAATGTACCTCCAGAACAAATCTTACATATCTCTAACTTGGGGATGAAAATCTCCAGTAATGTGTATAAGCATATTTATTTATTTATTTATTTATTTATTTTGGTGGATTGTTAACTCTTCTTGACTATTTATATAGAAGAGAGAGCACTTAGTGTTAATAGCAGTAATTGCATGCAGCTCAACTATGAGTGCAGGTAATGTTCTGTTTACACAGGAGGTGGTTTGGAATTCATGACCATCAACTTAAGTTTGCTATAGTAAATCTATTTATTTCTGAAGACTAGGGTGAATACAAAAGACAAAGTAAAGGAAAATGAGGGCGAGATGAGGTATTTGGATGAACAGCTGATAGCAAGACTGTTCATTAGTTCCAGTACCCGTTTTTTAATACAGCAAGAGCTGGAAACTTATCTGGACATTAAAAATAAGTGTGTTTAGCCTACTTCCTGGTGGTTACATGTTTGCATCATTTGTGTTTGGGAGGGAACAAAGCAAAAAGAGTTGAGAAATTTTATTTCAAAACAATAGTTATGTCTGCATTATAGTATCTAACTGGGAAATTTTACTTGTTACATATTCTGGACTGTCCATTTTTATTTGAAAAAAACAGGACTTGCTTTTTAAAAACGTGATAGCTATTTTAAATTGAAAATATGTATGCTCCTAACCTAAAATTTGAGATAACTAGTTTTTTTTAACTGCTTTCAATAAAAGGAAAATTTTCTTCAGATTCTGGGACTGAGCATTTAGGCCTCTGGGGATTTTGTTTGTTTGTTTGTGAAGGCTTTTTTTTCTTTTATGTCCAGTGACTTTTCCATTATTTTTGGATAGTTAACTCAAAAGAGTTAAATGAATAAAGAACTACCTCCCTAAAATTGTTAGAATTAAGTGTCTGACTACAAAATAGCTACTATAAAATGCACTTAATTCACTGCACTGTAGTACAGTCCTCATTGGATTTCTCAAATATGGGTCACGTTTGTCTTCTAGATCCCTTGCCCTTGTGTAAAGGGTTGTTTCTGCTGATAAGTCTTGCTGATTTTTCTGTGTCCTGGTAGAACAGTAGAAAAGAAGCACTATAATTGAATTTCAGCAGTCAGTTCAGACAACTATTAGTATTAGTAAAAACCTTCCTAATGATAAGGATAGTAAAGTGATCCAGATATTAGTATGGAAAAACTGACACATGTACAGGCAAACTTGAAATGTGTGGATTCTGATTCCAAAAAGAGCAGGTAGTTAAAGTACTACATGATATATCTTTCAGCTGTGTTGAGTTTTATATAAAGTCATAGAATGGTTTGGGTTGGAAGGGACCTTATGTATCATCTAGTTCTTCCCCCCTACAGTGACCAGGTGCACCTTCCACTGGATTGGACTGTTTGAAGTCCCATCCAACCTGGTCTTGAACACTTCCATAGTGGAGACTTCCACACCTTCTCTGGGTAAACTGTTCCAGAGCCTCACCATCCTTGTAGTAAAGAATTTATTCCTTAAATCTCAATCTATACTTTTAAAACCTTTACCTCTTTTTCTGTCTCTCTACTCCTTGTTCAAGAGTCTTTCTCCATATTTCTTGCAGATCCTTTTAAGTACTAGCAGACCCCTATAAGGTCTCTGTAGAGTCATCTCTTCTTGAGGCTGAAAAACCCCATCTCTCACAGTCTCCTTGAAGAAGGAGAGGTGCTCCACCCATTTGATTGTTTTTGAGTTCTAAGAGGTCTGCATCCTCCTCATGCTACAGGCTGAATGCAGTACTGCAGGTGGAATCTCATGACAGCAGAATAGACAGATGATCACCTCCCTTGACCCACTAGCTACTCTTCTATTGTTGCAGCCCAGGATACAATTGGCTTTCTGGGATGCAAGTGCACAATGCCAGTTTATTTTTATTTCCACTGATACCCTCAAGTCCTTCTCCACAGGGCTGCTCTCAATACAATCACTCATTGCTCAGCCTGTGTTTACGTTTGGGATTGCCCTGACGCAAATGGACGACCTTGGGCCTGTGATTAGCTTTGATTACCTCACTGACAGAACTGACCAGTGACAGTATCAGTGACAATGTTTGTTCCTCTGCTAGTTTATTGAAAGCATTACTTGTTATAAATCTGCATTTGCTTCCCTTTCAGACAAGGAGCAGAAATGGATAAGGTGATGCAGGAGCTAGGGAAATCTCTAACAGACCAAGATGTAAATTCATTAGCAGCTCGGCATTTTGAATCTCAGCAGGTAAGCAAAGTTCAACAAATTATAAAACATCAAGTATATAATTGCATTAAAAAGGGAATTCAAAACACTCAAATTACTGTCCTCTCGTTAGGATTTGGAGAACAAATGGACCAATGAATTAAAACAATCTACTGCTATCCAGAAGCAGGAATATCAGGAATGGGTGATAAAACTTCATCAGGACCTAAAGAATCCCAACAACAGCTCAATCAGGTATTTAATTCCCCTGTGGAACTTACTGCTGTCTATACTAGTTCAAAATACATTGTTTTTTATAACCTTTCTTTCCGAGTAGCCATTTAAACAGGATAATCCAAGAGAATCAAAGGCAAATAAACCATAATAATTAAATATATATGTGCAATATTTTATAATCATTCTGTACAATAAAATGCTCTAATATACTACACTGCTAACTAAGCAGGAGTTTCCTCCTGTTTTTCTATGTTTACAGTGTCTCTGTTTAACACTATTTTACAGTGCTTTCTTTTAATGCTTACCAATATTACACAGAATAATTGTAGTTTAACAAGTGACAGCAGTATCGCAAAATTTTCATTGATAAGCCTCTTTAAAGTTTTACGTCAACAGCACAGAAGACATAAAAAGTTAGAGTTTTTCAGTCTGACCAGTTACAGGGAGCACTGAACGAAAAATATTTTCATTGAGGAAATAGTAAGGAAATGAGAATTTGTAACTTGGTGAGATCCTTATTAGCTAGCATTAGTATCCACTGCCTTTGTTACCATTTTTAAAACCAGAGGAGTAAAACATGTTGCTTTTTTATATCTCATACTAGTAGAAGAGCCTGAGCAGGTAGTCTAGGTGTACATAGTAAGAATTTATGGGGAAAGTGAAACCTTTGAACCAAATGGATGCCAGTGATAAGATGAAAATGCCATGGAATGTGATGAAGTACAAAATACTTCATCATTCCTCCTAGGTGTTTCCTCTCAGGATAAGAAAGTGGAGTGTGTGGAACATGAAAGAAGAGAGATGAGGGGAAATATATTGGAAGACAGTGTATACGTGATTAGATTTTTAAGTACTTTTCTCAAGAGTGTTTGGAAGTGTTTTGCAGTTTTCAGGTTAGTTGCAGAATATGTTCCTAGGACTGCACACCTCCCAGTCAAGCTGACTTCTTTCTAAGCTAGTGACCAGGTAAAAAAAAGTCACTGTAATAGTGACAGTCTGCTCAAACTAAGCCCAGTCTTTAAATATTTTTCCATAGAGTTTCAGAAGTGTTGAGTATTCCCATAAGGCTTTAAAGACAGTGAAATTACAAAGGCCATTCATACTTGTAACTGTGAATCACTTTTGCTGAAAGATGTGGCCAAGCTGGAGTTACATAAACTGAAAACCAGTAGAAATGAGCAGCTAGAAGTCCAGAGGCAAGTACCTCTGAGAAGAACAGAGGTTTGGCTTCATAGTTTTGTACTTTCAGTATCAGACATTTCCATTCACCATAACAGATATGGAGTGTGGTCCCTCAGGCTGTGTTGAGTTCTGAGAACTATAGGTCCCTAATGCATGTGGAAGTAATGCATAGGATGTCTATAATAGAGCAACTAGAAGCTTGGAGGTAGAAAGATACTTGCTTGTGTATGCATATACTTATACATAGATCTTTCCACAAGTAATATCTCCTATTTATTTCCATGGGAGCAACATACACAAAAAGTTATATTTGATAGAGCAAATTCTCACCTACAAAAAAAACTCTTGTTTTTCAGCAGTCACCACCATTAGCTGTGCATTTTTGCCCCTGATGAACAAAAGCATGCATGCCACTTTTGTAAAAATCTGCACCAGTGGAGGTGACACACTGCTGCTGTGACCACTGTTGAAACACAGTGCCTACTGCCTCACTGTGCTAATGTCCACTGCTTAGTCTCCATGAATATTCAGTAAGCATCGATGAATGTCAATAGGTGCATTTTTTTCCACATGGAGGAATTCAGTGACATGCTTCATATACACTTCCGTGTCAGGCACCATTTTGTTAGACTGTCCCTCTGCTGCCATCTGTTGCATTGAACAGAATATTGGTGGGAAGGTTCAACCTCTACTGACATACTACCTTGTTCTTCTACTCTGTTCTCCTTTTTTATTTCCTGTTCTTATCATTATCTTGCAACTAGGCATTGAGGTATTTTTGTCGTTCAGTCTCAAAATATTTTACAAAGACTGATAATATATATCTAACAGTGGAGTTTTCTCTTCCTGCTGATAAGCAGATGACTTCATTGCAGCATGACAGGAAGGCAGGACTTCGGATATGTAGAGTTCATTCAAAACAGGTTTAGTATCTTGATTTCCACAGGCTAACTGAGAAATTTTCTTTTATAGCATTTGTGAAATACTGTTGGTGTCGAACAGAAGCTAGTATAAACTTCTCAGTAGGTTTCTTATTATTTTAGCGATGAAATTAAGGTTCAGCCCAGTCAATTGAGAGAATCTGTAGAAGGAAATGGAAGAATTTATGAAGAGCAAAGACTTTTAGAAGAAAGTTTTACTATTCACTTGGGTAAGTAAAATAAACTGACAGCAAAGCCAAAACATAATGACAGACGCTAGAGAATTATACATGTATGTCTTATTTACAGTATTTAATTGTCAATGTATTGTATACTGATTGGGATTATTTTGTATTTGTTGTTTGCATATGTAAGAGAAGAACAGTACATCATAAACCATATTAAATAGCGTCTAGCTATCTGAAAAATACTTAATGGAAAACATTCTGAAAGCAAATTTTTACCCACTCTGCTAAGGTGAATAGTATAGAGAAAAGTATGGTGACATCAAAGCACGTAACAATTAAAAAATAAAAGTATGAGTGTTGATTCGATTCCTAGAACAATAGGTGCTTGATTTAAAAAAAAAAAAAAAAAAAAAAAAATTATTTTTATTTTACTTTACTATTGCTTGTGCACTGAAGATTTTTAAGCTGTTTATTTTAAGTGCTCCCAAATAGTTTTCATTTCTAGCTTTATCACAGGGAACAAGTCTCATTTCAGGTATAAATATGCCTTTTCTGTTACAATATTGCATTTTTACTCTATTTTTAAAATTGCTGATATGCATATAAGATTATGCATTTGGTTAAGAACTTCATGTATTATTGGTTATGTTTCTCTTATGGGTCTTTCTCACAAAAATTAGGGGGAAATTTTGGTTCATTGTATTTTAATAACAATCCTGAGTTTCATCCTTTACTGTTTGTATTAAAATCATTCATATTCCATATAGGAGCTCAGTTGAAGACCATGCACAATTTGAGATTATTGAGGGCTGATATGCTGGATTTCTGTAAACATAAACGTAATCATCGAAATGGAGTAAAGCTTCACAGACTTCAAACTGCAATGTCTCTCTATTCAACTTCTCTCTGTGGCCTCGTTTTATTGGTAGATAACCGTATCAGTTCTTATAGTGGCATCAAAAGAGGTGAGTCCTCTAATGGAGTACAACATACCATTAAAAGTCAGTGTGACTCTTGAAAGACTTGCTGTCTTCTCTCACTAAAAGTGCAGTAAAATTAATTTGCTAGAGAACCGAGTGTTTTGTGTGTGGTATTACAAAGGAGTAACAAATGCAAAAGCAGATAGAGGACAGAGTTGTGCTGAGTAGCTTGAACTCTGATATGCTGTTAACTCCTTCATCTCTGTCCTAGGTTTTGCTTTTTAGTAAGGAGGATGTTAGGAGGATGTTAGAGTAGAATCATTAATGTTGATTTGCCTGCTGTAGACTGGCTACCAGTAGGGTCTTCTAACTCTCTTCTGTCAACTTATCATACCAAAACATATTTGCAAATACAACAATTAAATAGTTCTAAAATTGATGAGTAAATGTGTTAAAATGCCCTGTGCTTTAAATATTTCCAGTGCCATAAATTCCATTAAAAAGGAACAATAGGAGTATTATTTGCCTGCTCTTGGAAAGCTTGATTAATAGCCATTTTAAGTGCACCAGTAATAGGTGATGATGAATGTTTGAAAGCAAATGAATTAAACACCTGTTTGTTCTTATTAGAATTTTGATTGCTCAAGCATTCTGTGAACCATAATACCATATTACCATATTATAGACTTTCCCATCTTCTTGAAGTTTAATACCGAATTATTTACATTTGAAACATCTTTTTACCTGTAGCCAGTATTGTCATTTTTCTAGCATATCTGTTCTTGAGAAAAGGGAGGAAAAAAGTAGGCTTTCATACAAACTGAAAACGCTGTGGAATCAAAAAAATAGGAGAGGGAAGTGTGCCCATAAAAATACCAGATGCATTTGTTCTGTATATGATTTCCAAATTGCTTAATTCTCATAATATTATTTCATGCTTGCTCTTGTTATCATTCTTTTTAAAAATGTTGCAGAAATGAATGTTTCATGTCTGTTACTCTAATCTAGTCAGATATATTGCTTTAAATCAATAATGAACATCTGGTTATGCTAAGACCCCAAACAACTTGAGGCAGCAACTGATGCTTGGCCACATTTCTTTATATGCTCTGTGTGGTAAGAGTGGTGGCTATGATTGGAGATCAGTAATAAACACATTTGAAAAGAAACTTTCCTTTTAAACTATAAAATTATTTGTTACAAGAGCACTACTCAGAAAATGTTCTCCTTACTAAAAGGCCTTTTAAGACATAAATGTGCTAGGAGGTTTGAAGGTTCATGATATGGGCAAAAATGCTACATAGACAACCTTTACATAGTACATTGATGCTGTTGTTTAAATAGAGAGGTAATGGTGTGTGTACTTCAAATTTCTGGGTTACAGAAGTGTAGAAATGTTTTTCTGCTTCTGTTTTAAACCAGAAATCACAAATCTCACTAGAACTGAGTTATATAATGTTACTTAGCATAGCCCTGTGACATTGATTTAAATCTTTTATTTTCTTAGATTTTGCAACTGTTTGCCAAGAATGCACAGATTTTCATTTTCCTGAAATTCAAGAACAACTTGAAATTGTCCAGAAGGTTGTACTTAAGGCCAGAGCACAGCGTAGCAATAAGTCGAAAAAGCATCACGGTCAGTGACAACCAAAATTACTTTCTTTACTACTCTATAATAGTCCTCAGTGAAATATTTGTGGTTATAGGCAACTTAGTTTTGCTCTTTTTTTGTTACGTTATCCATAAAATGTGATATTCTGGTTTATAAGTTAAGACGTCTGTGTGGAATTTTGTCCTAACAGACTGCATGTCCACATGGTCCATGTGATGTCTTTGATGTCATTACATACATACCTTTAAAAAAAGAAGAAAGTCATTAGGTTCTAATCATACTTGTGATCAGCTCACATCACAATCCATATGCAAAGTGTAAAGGCTCATTATGCTTTCCTCTGCAATTTAAACTGCCTATGACAATATGGAATTTATTTTACTTAACTTCTTTTCTTTCTATGTAAGTGAAAAGCTTTAAAAATTGTAAAATACATGCTATGACTTTTTTCCCTCGTCATAAATGAGTGCTAGAAACTGAACAATACATTCACTAAATTTGTATTCTCTTTAGTGCTGACTAAATCCTTATGAACGGCTTACTTTGCAGTTATATTTACAAATGGCAGAGAAAAAATCTGAATACAAGTACTGCTTTAACAACATGTACATCATAAAATTTTGTTTTTCTTGCAGACAACTACTTATATGGTTTAAGTACATCAGTAACATGAGTAGATTCGTAAGAGTATATAGAGAAACAAGTTCTCTTAGGGACTTGCATATTGCTATAGTCTAAGGAAAATACTGAAAGCTGTTCTTATAGTGATGATTCATGCAAATTTCTGTTAAAATTTTATTTTTTAGTATTAGGAACAATTTTTTTAAAAAATAGATGAATAATTAAAAAGCAATAGCAAGGTACTACGTAGTTGTGGGGTTAACTTTGAGTATTATGTTTGAGAACATTGTGTTTCTTTTCGTCTGAATAGGGTGATTGAAGAAGAAAGCTAATGATTTGTTTCAGGATTCAGTTTAGCATTTATTGAAGGCAGTGAGAGCACTTCCTGTTTGTCCCCCAACTTTTTCTAACTTTATGGTGAAAATTTAAGCTAGACTTCAGCTCAATACATCCTATATGCTAAAGCAGATAATATATTAATGCGTGATATATCTAATGTTTGTGTTATTTATTTATATACAGGAAACAAAGATAGTGGAATTGAAGATAAATCCAAGAATATTGAACGTAACCAGTCAAATATTTTACAAGGTGAGTTCCATTGCATTTCCCCTCTCTTCTTACAGCAAATTGTGTTTTATAGATGCACATTTTTAGCTCTAAACTCAGAACATAAATTATAAACTAAACCTGAGTTGACCTCAATCAAAGGAGAAGGACGTTCTTGTGGCTAAGGCAGAGAACTGGGTGTCAGGACATCTGGTTTCTATTCCCAGCTTTGCTACCACATCATATGACGTTGGGGCAAATCACTTAACTTCTCTGTGCTTAAAATTTGTTTTCAGAATTTGAGGGGAGAAAAGACCATCTCTGAGGATCCTGGAAAAAGGTGAAACTTAAATACTAGCAAATTATTTTCTTTCAGATACAGTAAAGCATTTTAGAAGGTATTTGATTTTTGATCTTTGAATTTAAGAATTCATTCCTCTAAAAGAGGAAATAGATTTTGAATATATTGTGATTTTTAGTAAAGAAGGCTGCAGAGGAGCTTGAAGATGAACGCACAGTTGAGAGGAAAGGAGACAAATCCACGTAACCCATAGGTGAATATAAGGGCTTATTAAAATTGCTTTCATGGTTGTTTTAAATCTTGTTAGTGGATAATAAATCCACTCTGGATCCTTAACAGATAAATCCTGGTAAAATCTTGCTGCAGTGACTTGTATATCATTATTCTTAGATGGTCACTGCTGGAGATTACTTCCTCCTTGGCTGTCAGCAAGAAGGGCTATATACCCATTCTCCAGCTATCCCAATGCAGAGGCAGTATCTTGACTTGCCAGTGAAAATAGGTTTAAAGAAAGATGCTTATCTGTTGACTGAAACAGCAGGGCTATCATATACCTGCTTCTCTGTTGACTCCAGTTTAGACATTTTGCTCTCCAGCAGAAGGTAACATGAAGAAACCTGAATTTCACTACCTCTCGCTGCTTCTTTATCTTTGATAAATGAAAACTGATTTGAAAAATTTTCCTTAAGGTGTCTTCTCAAAACCAACTCTGTAACTCATCTTCCCATTGCTGCAAATTATTTTAAATTCTAATAACCACTGATACTTTTGCATTCTAGTATGTATCATGTATGTAATACAACAAATTACCCTTTTTCCATAGACTTTTTGTATCCTTTATTTTAACCCATCCATTTTTGGTATTTCCGCCTCCCACATCTGTCTGCAATTCAGTGCTTACATAATATATTTTGAGTATTATACCTCCTCTGTGTTTGTTTTTCTGTTTCATACTATGTTTAGATCATATCCGCCTGTGCTGGCACTATTACGTCTTACTACACCAGGTGTCTGTGATGCTAGTGAAACTCATTAAAGCAGGGAATTGAGTGCTGGATGAATGTAAAACAACGATACTCAGCGATTTTAGACCAGTTCATTTCTTTTATTTCTCTCCTTATGTATGTGTTCTGATCTATGTTGTCTACTTGTATTGGCTTTTTGTCTTAACTGGCTGACTCTACTCTTACATTGCATAATAAGTATGTTTCAGTATAGGTCACTACCATGATAACTGCCTTCTTATTTTATGTTATTCTGCAGGAGAATTCTACATCACTCGCCATTCAAATCTTTCTGAAATTCATGTTGCATTTCATCTTTGTGTGGATGATAATGTAAGATCTGGAAACATAACTGCTCGGGATCCTGCGATCATGGGACTCAGAAACATTCTCAAAGTTTGCTGCACACACGACATTACTACCATTAGTATTCCTCTCTTGTTGGTACATGATATGTCAGAAGTAAGTAAATTTGTTTTCTTTTTGACTTCTAGAGTGCAATTTTTTGCAATTGTTCTTTTGTTTTTTTTAAAGGCACGTTTCGTGCTGTTTGACACAGATGAGGAAGTTTATCCCAGTCTCCCGCCAGATCGCTGTAATAGCACAAGTGGTGACCAGAGTTAAGGAACTGAAGCAGTTAAAAGCATTTTAGTTAGCTGAACTTCTTCATTTTTAATCCCACACCTTCTTGATCCAGTTCATTGCAAGGCTGCACAAGTATTAACAAGAGAAGTGATGGCACGTGTTTGGCAACACTTATTGCTTAGAAATTGCAAGATACAATATTTATATCAGATCCCACTTTTAATTGTCATCTAG
>JAOWBP010068467.1:3748-23742 GCA_028571105.1 Tragopan temminckii
AATCACTCTTAGAAGAAAACTAGGAGGTGAAGTCCGTAAAAATTAAACATGGTAGTTTCTTTCCAAGATGAGGCTGAAGAGTTCTTTCAAAAATACAACTAAGAATTTTACCAGCCAAGGAGATCTGTATTTCATCATGCCATGCACCACACAGTTCAGAAGTCTGCACTGGCAACTAATTTATGAAAAGGAGGAGAAAGAGAAGTAACTGATCAGTCAGAAGGGCTGTTCTGTTCCTAGGGAACATTAGAGAATAGAATTAATACTTCTAATGCAATCTGAGTCAAATACAGTCGTGCTGTCACAAATGAAGGCCACACTGAGAAACAATTGCAGAGCCTCTAATCAATGTTATTTTTAAATGCATGTTCTCAGTGAGTAACTTACTGTTTCTTTACTATGTACTTGTTATGATGAACCTGGGAGTCAGTCAGCTATTTTGCCTACATTGGTAGTTGTAATTTCACTACTTGATAAATAAATGAGAAAAGGAAAGAAAAAGGTTAAGAAATCTATCTCCAAGCAGAGTAACAATTCATAGCTAATAGCTGCCCACCTGGAATAGAATTATGACATGTTACCAGAGTGAGACAAGGACTTATCTATTTCGTGGAAGGGAGACAGAACAACACAATACATCTGTTTTTCACCAACATGCCATAGGACATGAAGTTTAAAAATTCCTTTCTTACCTAATCCGGTTTCCTTCAGAATTTGCTGAGTTTGCAGATACTGTAACAACAAAACACAAAAAGAGTAAAAGCTTGACAGCCTTCAAGACACCTGAGATCTTTGGCATATCTCCAGCTGTTTCAAAGTAACTGGCTACCCAGGCTAACAGCTGTTGACATACATGAACATCGTTGTATGCATCATAGTTCTGTTTCAAAGCTGGTTAACAATAAAAGAGAAAAAGGTGAAAAATTAAAGCTTGTATTCCTTACCTGACATAGCTTCTGTTGGCCATATGCTGGACCCAGCAAAAGGTGTTCTCCCGCTGAGCAATAAACCTGGAATAGTTGAAGGCTGAATTATTAACAAGAACATGAGGAGGTCTGAAGCACACGATGAATGAAACAGAAATCCAAAACTTATAGCCTGATTTAGTTTGTAAAGAGAACTTAGGAGAGTTTCCTGAATACTTCACTTGCTCAGTTGATTTATTTCAAACAGGATGGCACCATGGAAAGAAATGGGATGATGCTTTATTGCGATGAAGAGAATGATGAACACTGTCCCTCAAACCATCTTCATATCAATCTTTTAGAGAGGGAATTTAACTAAAATGGAAACATCTGGCTCTTATGGCTGTGGCATGAGTTCCCATTCCTCTGGTCACCTCTCTTTTCAGTGATTAGCAGCTACTGTACTTCCAACACCGTGTTGTGGCCTCCAGCTTTTTTGTACCTAAGATCACAGATGCGCTCTTCAAGCAACTGTTAGATGCACTGATACAGTCTCTAAGTTCATACAGTGTTTCAGGATAAAAACTGGGTCATCCAATTAGCTCTGAATATGGCACAGCTGGAATGAAATCTACAGATTTCTGGGCAAAGGCAGGAACTTCTTTAAAATAACTTAGTGTCTTTTGATACTGCTGATAGCAATTAGAAAGTACCAACTAAAATAAGAAGCCTTGGCAGGATGAAAGGAAAAATTGTCATCAATTTTTCTTCTCAAGAGAATTTTCTAGTTCCTCTGTATTATGTTCCGTGGAATTCTTATTAATACTTGAAATGCTATGCAGCACACACTAATGATTAGCACAGCATTCAGAAAATGACTTCATCTATTCAGAGACTTCATACTGTTCCACCTAAATGCTACATTCCTAATTCTGGGAATGGGAGACACAAAACTCATAAACATTAGCGTGGAAGCTGGACATTTAGGCCAAAACTCACAACAATGAGAAAACAGTACGTGGAGTCAGGAGATGGGCAACATTAAGGAAAAGGACATATCTGAAACTTTACACAAATTAATCAGTTCAGTGCCTCTGTGTAACTGGGACTGAGAGCCTCAATTTGCCTTCTCCACTAGTATGCCTTGTTCCTCATGAAGCATCAGCCGAGCAAGAAAAATCTCATACTCCCTTTCCCTCCCTCCTGTGACAACACCACAGGTGAAGTCTCAGCTGTGTCATTAGAGCTTTCTGCCTGCTGCAAAGCACTCAGAAGGGACAGCTCAGCTTTACCATCAGACTTTTATCCCAGTGTAATGGCACTCTAGTCACAGCCCACCTGTTTTGACACAGTGAAGCCTTGCACAGTGCATCTTTCAGATTCTCTTCCTCAGAGAAGGGAAAATTCCTCATGGAAGTTTTATGCAATTAAACAACTGTTTTTCAAGGTGTTTTTCAGTTTTCCGGTGTGGCAAGTCAATCTAAAGCCCCTGCTTTTTTTTAATGCAGCAGCTGGTTCATTCTGAGTTTTCCTTTTGCTGACACAAAAATCAGTCACATCTTGTCACTCCTGACAAGACGCCCCTTCCCACTTGACCAGACCTCTGAACAGGAGCACAGAGCTCTGTGAAGGTGTGAAAGAAGCATGCCAGGCAGGAAAACTGGGAGGGAATCAACAGGAGACAGATTTAAAGTATTATTATTGCTCCTTCTCCATTTCAACCTGCAGAGTACTCCACTGCTTTAACCAAACAGTGGAACAGATGCTCTCCCTAGCTGCACACTGTCAATTCTTGGGTGATCACCACCTTCACTGTGCACCTTCTGTGTTCTGGATTCTCCTGCTGAAACTCCCTTACCTTCTCCCATCTCCTCTCACCATTTTAGGAGCTACAGGTCTGTATCAAACAGCACAGTGATAATCCATCACAGCAAATAAGTTCACATATTTGACCTCTTGTTAACACTAAGGCTCCATACTTTAGACTGCAATGCATTAGACTTTACTGAAAACAACCACTCTGAATTTGCATCCTGGATGACTGCTGATACCTTGCAGCTTACTTATTCTCCCACAGTCCAGCTCAGTTTAATTTTATGAAAAGGAATTAAACTACAAGAGAATAAAACCAGGACGGATCTTTCCTACTAAACAAAGAGCTGACTGTTCCTGCAAGCACTGAGCATTCTCCTCTTCCCTTGAACAAATAAGCCAAAGTGCCATTGTATTCTCTAACTCAACATTAGTGAAGTTCAGCAGTAGAAAAGGTTGGTAAAAAGTTTAGTGCTCACCTGAGCCAGTTATGCTTGAGGTTTGTATGAGACTTTTTCCCCCTTTCTCCTTTTCTCTTTCTAACACTTAGGTTCTTCCCTCATCTCACTTGCTGCTTTCTCATGTTTCCTTGGGTTGGATCACAGGAATTTACATCTAGAAATGAAGAAAAAGGAAATCTGTAAGAACTAATGAAAGAAAAGCTACAGCTACGTGCAGTGTATTGCTGTGCTGTTTAGATGACAGCCTGGAACTAGGGTACAGAAAAATATCACCAGCCAAATTTTTTTAAGCTGAATATAAGCAAATAAATCTTCAGTATTCCAGAACACCTTCCTGAACAGAAATGTTCTTTGAATACTTTCACAGCACCGCAGTCTATGAGCACTTTGTTCATTATTCTCTTCTCCATCACTTCCTCTAGCAAAAGACTGGCAAAGACAGTAACTTCTGTTTTTGCAACACAGAACATTTCTCTTCCTTAGGAAAAGTTTTGCACTCAGGAGTCTTTTGTTGTCCTCCAGCCATTAGCATGCAAGAATCATTGTCTTTGTCCAGTGAACTTTTTATTCTGAATGCATTTGGCAAAAACACTGCCAAATTGGTCCTGGCAGGTCTTAAAGCAACCAAACAGCCACTGCACTGCTTGCTATATCTCTCATCCCTGTACTCACAAAGCCAATAATACAGGTACGTTTCTTCTAACCAAAGATTTTGAGTGGTACTGGAGAAATAACTTATCGTGCACGTAATCAGCTAGGCAGCAAACAATTCTGAGGGGGGAATAACACAGCTCTCCAGCACACACCTGTGTATTGCTGCAGACAACCCTCCTGCAGGTGCTTAACCACAGAGCACCACATGCAGCAAACATCAGCACAAAGGGCAAAAAAGCTCATATTTTCTGTTCCAAACTGATCTATTTGCATTTAAACTGACCTTCAATTTGAAAAGGGTCTGGACTAGTTTTCAGCATCCTGTGCTCACCTCACCTCCCAGCAGGACTGCTGTGTGAAAGTATCAGCCCAGGGGCAAAAGAGCTCTGCTTGGTTCAGGTCATGTATTCATTTCTTAACAGAGCTTGGGTGAACACTTCTATTTTCACTTTATGTGCTACAGTGTCAATAATCTGCACCAACCCAGATAAACACCAGATGATAAAAGGACACCACGTTAGGAAAATAAATGCATTATAGCTTGAAATCATGCATTAAGTATTGAGTGAAGTTAATTTGGGGGTACAAAAGGAGTCTAAAAGGGATTTGACGTATTTTTGGATACATGTTTTCCACAGAATTCGACTGTAGGCTGAGAGAGAACCAATTCACTGCCTTGGCAAGAAAGAAACCTCAGTAACTGCAGCTGGATTGCTGACACTTAGCCAGCATTATGCATTTGCACTGACAGGAATTTTCACACAGGAACAGAGTTTTGTACTTAACAGTTTCAAAGTACCTCAAAGCAAAACACCAAGCCTGGGCTTTTATTGCACAGTGGTACTGGAATTTTAGAGCACATATTTTGATTAGAAGAATTAAAAACAAACAAACAAACAAAAAAACCACCAGGTTTTAAATATAAAAACTAAGAAATATTTTATATTTGCAAAGAAAGGGAACGCAGTGCTTTAGAGAAGTAACTAGAAAGACACTCTAAGTTCGCCTCCTCTCCGGCCGCTTGCAGCATTAAACACAGTGGTTACCTTCCAAAAAACGTAACGTCTGTGTACGTTCCGCTGCCGCATGGACTTCTCAGAGTGCCGGGGAAACCCTGGGGCCGCCGGGTGCCCCGACGTTACCTCGGAGAGGGGACAGCCCCCGCCCCACTCGTCGCGCAAGCCAGCCGCCGGTCAAACGCACGCCGCCATTTCGGGGCTGCGCTTCGCGGAGGTGCGGCGGCGGGCGAGGGCGGCCCCGCGGAGCCGGGCAGCGGCTGCACGGAGCCTCGCCCCGCCGAGACCAGGCGCGGTGGCGCGCGAGATTACCTCAGGGCGTAAGGGCTGCGCTGCGCGGCTCAGCGCGGGAAAGAGCCGGGCTCTGGAGGAAAGTCGATTAAAGCCATAAACCAAGAGTGAGATTTAGCGAGATCTTAAAGGAACGGTGAGGAGCAAGAAATACAATTGGTGCATACGTATGCATAATTGGTATTACGTTGCTTTCGCTGAGATTTACTGACCACCTTAGTGGGCTCTATATCTTCTGCACGGAGACAGAACGGTTATCTGAGAGCACGGGTCAGTCTGCGCTCTGAGAATTCTGTCCTGGAGCAAAATAAATGCTTCATAAAGCACTTCTCCCCCATTGGGAGCGTTCCTCTGGTGGAAGCCCCCATCTTTGAGCTCTGTGTTTGTATTTCGTCTGCATTTGGGCTTAGATGGAACAAAATCTTCAGGTTGTTTCTGGTTCTTGATTAGGAGAAAATCAGATGGATATTTCTCCGATATGCTTCTGTTTAACAAAAAAGAGAAACGGAAGAAAAGGAAGCAAAAAGAGCAAAAAGCCCAGAAAAACAAATGGGAGGCTCTTCCCTTTTTCAGCGCACAGTGCTTTTCCCAGCCTCACGTCACCAGGGCTCCTGCTCCGCTTTCCCTAGCGCTCTCAGGGTAAGCATTGTGCCAGCTCATCGTGAACACACACTGCTTCTTCCATAGGGTTTTTCATTTTATCTCTCTCAAATGTGTTCAGGCCCATAAAATGAGCAGACCTATTTTTATAGTCAGAAACATGAAGTTCAGCTCTGCCTTCCCCAGGCTGAGGTTTAGGGTTCTGTGTTTGAAATGATAGGAACTGGTACTCCAATTGAATGAGATACAAATAAAGAGCAGCTACTGTTTTAATCCGCTTCAATCAGGTCTGATTCCCTCCATCCACAGCATCAGCTCTCACCTAATAATTTTTTTTGAACTAAGAACTAGAACTTTTTTTTGAACTAAGAAAAAGAAAAGTAATGTTCATAATAATAATAAAAAAGAGGGCTTTGTATCCATATAATTCTTCATAACTATTTGAGTTACAAACTGTAAAGACTAATTCTTCCTCTGCACAACTTTTCTCTATTACTCCATCTTTTTTTTTTTTTTTTTCTTTTTCCTTTTTAAACAAAGGCATAATTCCTAACAGTGAGTTATCATCATTCTGACCAAAGTGCAATGTTTTTCTTAAACCTCTCTCTTAATTACTGGATTTTGTGCTTTGTAATCCTATGCACACGCATTTTTCTTGCATCCACATTTTAGTAAACTACTTCAAAATAATCTTTCATAAAAAGAGAAGCAACTGAAAGACAAACCTAGATTTAGATAATCAGTAAAGAATGTTGATTATCAGCATTTTCTCTGATTTCAGCCCATCATGACATTAGCAAGAAACTGAGGTGATCTGACAGTTTTGCTGAGCAGTGTTCCTTTCCATATTACTGCTATTTTGCTGAATTATTATACACTAGTGTATACAAAGCCTTCACAAGTCATTTTCTCTATCCACAGTTGCAAAAATTCTGTAGCATAGGATTATATACATTGTGTAATAGCAAATAGTAATACAGTCAGCTCACACACCCAGGCTAGCTGACCCTTCTGAACAGCTATCAGCCTTGTCTAAGCAGGACCTCAGCATTTAATTCTACATGCTTTCAGCTTACAGAAGTTATAACACACAAAGACGGGAGCTCTGGATACTCCAGATTTCTCCCATAGTTCATATGCTGGTTTTTGAATCACAGAAACTTCCCTGATTATGACTCTTTTGTCTGCTACAGTCTGGACTTTCTTGGGCTCTGTTACAAAAGCTCATCCCTATTTGTTTACTTTTTAATCAGTCCCTTGAGTCTGCCTGCTTGCTTTGTTCTGATGTTGATGGCTTTTCATTCTCTTTTTTCAATAGCCCCTTGCAGACCAGCTAGAACAACTTTTCCAAACACTGCCAGACTGTTCAACATAATTGCGTACAGTGAGGAGACAGTCATGATGGGTAAGTACACTGTACTGAAGCTACCATGCTTGCAGACTGTGTCACATGGTGGATTTTCAAGCAGACTTGTTTTCCGTGATGCAAGAATTTTCACTGCAATAGCTTTATAGGTGCAACTGGAGTGCCCATCTTGCCAATAGAGTCATCCATGAATCTCAGAAATACCTTAATACAGAATTTGAAAAGGCAACTGAGGATTTAAGGTTACAAAATAAAGCAACAAAAGGAAAGTTATCTCAATTCTAACTTGCATATCTGAAGTTTATTCCTGCTGAAATGACACAATCCTTCCATTTTTGTAATGTTACACAAGGTAAAGAA
Organism: Tragopan temminckii; assembly: GCA_028571105.1. Taxonomy (NCBI): domain Eukaryota; kingdom Metazoa; phylum Chordata; class Aves; order Galliformes; family Phasianidae; genus Tragopan; species Tragopan temminckii. The sequence continues at coordinate 11,214 of JAOWBP010068467.1, forward strand.
ATAGGTTTATTTTCGGTTGTCCTTTACTGGTACCTGCACTTCTTATTGCCTTTAATAACAGCCAATAACATGATTGCTTGCAATAATACTGTTGCCAGTCCTAAGCTACAGTTTACATAAATGTTGAAACTGCACTGAAACCAGCTATATTTATGTACAATCATTATTTTGTTCTTATTGCTTGCAAATCTCCACTAGAACACTTAATTGTTGTTATATTTCTGATTACTTGTGCAGTGATGATTGACTCGTGAAAAGGCTCTGCAAACTCAAGCTCAGTAGGAGATGAGTCATTCCTATCCTTTCTTTAGATTATATTTTAAAAATAAATATTTTCTCACTTGTATGGCCATGGTTAGATGATAAAAGGTGAAAAACTATTATTAAATGGAGTATTATAAAATTCTATGGGCTCAAGAATTTAATGGATATGGAATATTTTTTCCACAGTTAATACTATGCTGCATTTAACTGATGAGTGTATTCCATGAATGAGTGCAGTTGCTGCACATTGTAATTTGTGTGAGCATGCACATGTGTGAATCTGCTGGTATTTAAATTGGTATACATTACTGACTAGAAGTCAGTCACGTAACCAACAAAATGTAAATGGAAGTGTTTTAATAAAAAAATATAATTGTAATGAAACCACCTCTTTCTGTAATTGAGAAATTGTGATGCCCTGATATAGTGTTAAAATGTTCTTGTTTAAATGGATATAAACAAGCATTATTCACTACAGTAAATTTCCTCTCAAAGTCTAGATTTCATGCTTTTTAAATGCCTGTACTGAATGCAATTTACTTTGCCCAGAGATGGCCTTGTAATTACAAGCAGAATGCCTGGTTGCATTAACCTACACACATCCTAAACACTGTTTCATCAGACATTAAAGCAATAACATTACACAGGTTTGCCTGAAGAGATATTATTGCTGGAGATCTTGAGGAGACTGCTGAAACGTGTACCTACTTCCACGAAAATCCTGAGGCAGTTTGAATTTTGGCTATCCAAGTATGGATACAGCACTCTGAATTCTAAGTATCTGAGTCAATGAATATTTTGTTATATTTTCTTGACCTACAAGGTCATGTGGGTGCTGCTTTGATTTTTCTGTTTTAGCTATTAAATAAATGCAAATGCATCCTTGTTCAAGAAATGCCACCATCTTGGAGGAAAAAAAAAATCCCTGTGCATAAGTAGAAAAAAAGAAATCCTGAATATGGAAATACTGTATTACCTGAACACAGAAGACAGGAAGGGGAAAGAAACTGAGGTGTTTTACAGTGTGAATTTGAAGGAAAACAATAAAACAGCAAAAGGGGCTGAAAACAAGAGAACCTCCATTAGGAGATCCCTTAAGCAATGGATTAAAAGAAATAACAGATGGTCACAGAATAGTTAAGGTTGAAAAGAACCTCTGGAGGTTATCTGGTCCTATGCTCAAGATGGCACCCAGAGCAGATTGGCCAGGAGCTTGTCGAGGCTGTTTTGGAAGGAGAGTCCACGACTTCTCTGGGCAATCTGTGCCAGTTCTCGGTAAAGCGGGGCTTCCTGATGTTTAGATGGAGCCTCTTGTGTTCTAGTTTGTGCCTACAGTGACTTGTCCTAGCACCAGGTACCAGAGAAGAGCCTCAGTCTTCTTTGCACTCTCCCTTCAGGTATTTATACATGTTGATAAGATCCCCTCTGAGTCTCCTCCAGGCTGTACAGTCCCAGCTCTCTCACACGCTCCTTATAAGAAAAGTGCTCCAGTCCTTTGATCGTTTTGGTGGCCCTATGCTAGCTAGATGCTCTGCAGTATGTCAATATCTCTCTTGTACTTCAGAGCCCAGAACTGGTCAGAGGACTCATTAACGCTGAGTAGAGGGAAAGGATACCCTCTTGACCTGCTGATGATACTTCGCCTAATGCAGCTGGCAGTATTAATACAGGAGTGGATTCTAGCATAGAGGATTCCACTCTTTAAGTAATTATGTTTACATTGGTAAAGAGCAGGAGAAGCAACTCAACAAAATAGTAGCTCCAGGCAAGACTAAAGTGCAAGGTACATAACCATAGTACAGCCCTCATGGATCATAACCACAGTTATCACTTATGATTACAGTTAAGCACAAACTACAGACAGACAACTGGAAACAGAAGAGGGGAGAAGAAATACCTGGTGCAGAGAAAGCACTGAAAAGTAAATTGCATGACAGAACTATAGTGAGTTATTGGATTAATTCCCAGCTGTAAACTCCAAGGGAAAGGTGACTCAGAAGACTTAAAAGCCAACAACAAACAATGCATATAAATCCTACATGTTATATATTCTAGAAACTAATTGCCAAGACAAGTATCTACATTCTAGAAAATAATCCATACCACAAATAGCAAATATAGTGCTTTTCCACAACATGAGCCAGGTTACCCAAATTCCATTAACTTACCTTTTATTATGTCTGCAGACTTTGAGTGTGATGCTCCACAAACTGATCCTTAGGAACAAACTGTTTTGTACAGCTTTGTTCATAAAGGCAGCAGCAAAATGATTGTGAATGCCATTACCATCCTCATGGCATGATTGGGAATGTAGCCGTCCTCATGGCTACATTCAGAATTATTGCTGGACAGACAATGGAATTTTTGTTATAAATATCTAAATTTACTCTTGGTTGGTGTATATCTGAATCACCAAGCTGCCTACATCACACAAATGCTTGACCTGAGAAAGCATTTAAGACATAATCAGTAAAATTTGAAAGATACTTGTGATACTTGTTTATCTTTTCCCATGTTCTTTCTCCTTCTGCCACAGCATATACTTTTTTCCATAGTACAGAAAATTAAATGCTGCATTAAAAAAAAAACAAAAAACATTAAGTATCTCATTTTATACAAGTAACCTTTGCAAATTCCAAACAATTATGCAGCATACTACTCAAATAGTAACATTGGGTAAGAGAAATCTACAGTTTTTTTATTGGCCTCCTTCTTACAGCACGGTGTCTTTCTAATGAGTTCCCTTAGTGTTCAGCATCCATTGTTGCTGTGACATGCTTACTAAGGTAAATCATTTGAATGGGCTTAGCTTTCTTTTATTTATTGTTGCCAGGGGAAACACTTTGTTGGTATTCGCCAATGCAACACTTATTACGACGTGCATTTCAGGGGACCAGATACAAAAGATGTGCAGCATCCTTGGAAATACGCTTGCACAGAACAGCATTACTGAAATACCTCTGCTTGAGATTGTTTCGTATTTCTTACCTCTTTACAATGACTCTAAATCACAGTTACTAATTGTAAAATTATATGTAGTAATCTCATTAATATTCACCAATTCTGCCCACAATTTAAATAGAGTCCCTGTCAGTGAAACACATTGTTCTAACAGAACCCATTTATATTATTATTATTTTAAATATTTTCTTCTTGTATAAGATGAATGGATTATTTTCCATACACAGTCTTGCCTTTATCAGATGTGTGACTGAAAAAAGTAATCCAAAAGGGACAAAGCATAATTATGAGCTATTTCTGAATATCTAGGTATCTGAGGGTTATTTGAATGACATCAATCACTTGCTGGGAAGTATCAGTTTCAGAAATTCAGTTGTACCAAACTCATGAAAGGCAATAAGCATCTTTGATTCTCAGCATATTTGTTTCTTAAGATAGCAGCTTCTGGCAGGAGAAGAAATGGTGATGTACAGATGCACATGACATAAATGATGATGAAGAGTCAAGGTTGGCTGCAGGAAACAAACCACTTTTAATTTCCTGGTGATCTTGATTACTGCCAAAGTACCTGTGTGGAAAAGGGTGACGTTTGAGTGTGGAGGCAGTAACACATGAAAACATAAAAAAGCATGAAAGTAAGGGGAAGCATGAAAGAACCATACCTCACTCAAGTCCTATGTGCATATTTATAATCCTTTGATGATGGTAGATCCTACAGTCTGGATTGCTGTAACACCATTTGCTCTACCGTTACAGAGGAGCACTTTCATTTACTTACAGTACAGAGCAGGGGATGCTCCTTGTCCTAAAGGAGTTCACAACATAAGTGCAAGACAAGAACAGTGGGCTCAAGCAGACAGCTAAAGAAACTAAATGACATAATAGTCAACTAGAGCAAGAAAGCAAGCAGCCACAGCTTCTTCAGTGTTCAAGCTGTACCCTCTGGCTAGTTGTCCCTCCCTAACACTCTCTGAGGAAATGCAATCTTATTTGCCAGCTATTGTTACATGATTTTCTGGAGCTGCTTGGGCTTCTTTTGTTGTGGAATACTACACGAATAAGGTACTTGCACATAAAATATGTAGCCAATGAAGGCACGAAAAGAAGTTGCATTACATGGAGAGACCCCCAGGTTGCCAAAGAAACAGAAGGAAAATAAGACTTCTCACAAACTGTATTAGTAGCTTCAACAGCCAGGTGCAAATGATATTCCTCGGCACCTGAAAAAACAAAGGCTCATTATCTACTTTAAGTATTTGTTCACATGTAATCCCTTAAAACACATTGCTCCGTTTTGATGAGAGGTGGTTCTGTACACAATCCCATTTCTACTTTAGTAGATCTCTTTTAAGGCTAAAGCATGGATACAGTGGAGATGGTTGAACACTTAAAAGAACCATTTTTAAAATGAAGACAGTTTTTGTTCCCGTTGAAAGCTTAAAAATAGAAGTAGAGTGAGCCCGGTGCCAATTTTTGTCACAATTATCAGAAGTTCAGCAAATTGAAATTGAAAGCAGTCCTGCAGTGGGAAATGCATTAGACAACAGGAGCTACAAGCAGTTCAGATGGCTAGAACATACAGACATATGCAGCATAAGGAATTGACTGAGAAAGCTTGACTTCACAGGAAAAATTTATCTTAGAGAATTCTTGCTCTGTGATGGTAAGTAATGGAAAAAATACACATATATTTTAGCTCCTGTCATTAAAACATTTGTTTCCATGCTCAAAGGAAATGAAAAGGTTTACCACTCATGTGATACCTACAAGGGATGAACACAAAGGGATTATTAAATTCAGTAATGTGAGGGATTTCTATTGAACTGGCTGCTGTTTTTACAAATTAAGAAAATAATCTGCTCTACATCAAATAACAAAATACAGGAAACTACTTTATAAATAATGGTACTTTTATAAAGACTCACTTAGAAACATTCCTAACTGGGACTCAGAGCTAAATTCAAAATGCTTTTCAAAAATATTATTTTTCACTTCATTTTTTCTGGTACCATGTATACTTCATAAAAAAATCATCTTTTAAGATGGTAAGATTAGCTTTTAAAACTCTTTTGTTTAACAACATTCAGCTGTGCTTTCTCAATGGTATTTCAAAGAAACAGCATTTGAAGCATGGAGCATTAAATCTTTTGAGCAGCTTTGGTGACGAGAAAGTACAAATGCTATCGTATTGAAAAATCTAAACTGATCAGGAAAAAAATGTTAATTTACTAAACCACTCTGCCCATTTATACAAGTAAGATCCTAAAGTGCTCAACTTCACTTAGTATATTTTTCCTACTTTAGCATGTTCATTGGCAGGAATTAATAGCTAATATAACCTAGCAGGAGTTATAGCTGCAGTGACAGGACAGTACGCTGGCAGAAGAACAAAGTCCCAGGTTTGGAGTTGCAGCAGCTGAGGCTGTTCTCAATCTAAGAGCACTTGCAGCCTAACTGCCCATCTGAGAAAAAGCAGGAGTGCTCAAGGCACAATATCCTAACAAAAGCTGGCATAACTCTAACATGGACTTTCAGTATAGGTATCACTGACAGCACAGTGAATAATCCATGTAACAGAGAACTGCCACACAGCCAGCTTTCTTATTTTACATGCATCCATCATATCCAGGAGCTGATTTAATAGAGAGCTGGGCAACTTCATATATTGGGTCAGCCCATCCCTGTGATATTCTTATGTTGCAGACAGCATTGCTTCATTCTTATCTAGCTTAATGCTCAGTCTCCATTCCTCACTATCCCCACCTCTGAAAACAAGGAAGCACAAAGCAGGACAACAGAAACTGGTTTAGATGAAAATTACATGTAAAACATACCAAGATCTGCATACTAATTTACTGTATCTTCTGGCAGCTGTGTACACACAGCACAAACTGATCTCGTGGGATTCCAAAACTAAAATCATTTTTTGAATGCTGGAGCAAAACAAGCACTTTCTAAAAGCAAAACATCACATTCTTGTGCAATACTGTGAGTTATGTGAGATTCCTATTGTAGAGGTGATGAAAACATTCACTTAGAATTTCAGGCTGTCACTAAAAGAAAAGATGTTATTATGGCTATTATGCAAAGGTAGCAACAATCAAGACTGTTTCACCAAATTTATCAAAGGTAAAAAAAAAAAATTTAAAAAAAGGGCAAAACTTAATACACAAATATATACATTCAAAAACTTGCAGTGTTATTCCAGAAGCACATTTGACAGAAGAAATGATCAAGAACCGCTTTCCCAAAAAGACAGTTTCTTAACTCAGCATTTTAATGTTAGTGCTTTGCAGCAGCAACATTGTAGTAACAGGCATAAAAGTAACCACAGCCTTAAGTGGTGCAGGTATGCATAAAATGAAATAATCCAAATTATTCAAATGTATACAACTGCATGCAAGTAACAAAGGAATAAACAAATCAGAATTACTCTCTACACAAAATACTTTGCTTAAAATTCTGACATTCAAATAACTGTCTGGCTATTGTGTGAAACTCAATAATAATTGCATTTTGGATGTCTGAGGTGGAAAGAAAAAAAATTCACCAACACACAGATTGACAGGAGACTTTTATTAACATATTTTACAATGCCGATTACTGTATTCCTAGTTTTGTAGTTCTCTGATGCGTTTTAAAGATAGATTTATATTCTACAGTAATGTACTGTACTTAAATGATCATTCCTACAGGATATCACACCAGAACATTTGAGTAATGCACACACACGCCACTCTAGTTTGGACCTGTTATTTTTTCCAAGGTTAGCTTCATAAAACAGGATAAAAAAAAGTAATGGGGGAAATCAAAATTCTTGTTTAGCAGCATGCAAGGATATTCAAGTACAATTTTCAACATAGTAATTTTTTGTGTGTTTTTAAATTGACTGGTGACTAATTCACCAGTACTAAAATAAACACTATGAAATACCCCAATGTTAAAGTTAAGGCTAATAGTTTAATTCACATCCATATGCACAACCAGAGAACGCTCCATTTCAAACAGAACACAGTAATCAAATTCTGGATACGTTATCTTGTGTGAATATAGCATCGGTGCTTCAAACTAAGGATTACTCAAGTTCATGAGCCCTGTAATAATGTTATGCTGGAGATGTAAAGAAACTTTTTGCTTCTCAACCACTTACAAAATGGCCTGATACTCACAATGAGCAATGCAAAAATATTACAGGCAGAACTTATAATACAGTATCAAAAAACTAATATTTTGGAAAAGACATAGCTGTTTAGTTGGTGAAACAGTAATTTTAATCTTACAGGAAGTACTGTAATAATTTTGAAATATATATATATATTTATACGTATGTATAAAAACCAGCATCCGTTATTGTGGGGGGGTTGAGTTGCAGTTATCCAGAAAAATTCATTGTATTTAGTCACTTTTCCTTCTGTCCATTCTCGATTACTACACAGTCATTTTATTTCCCCTACACACTTTTCACTAAGTAATGACTTCCACTGGGGAACTGTTTTCATTGTATACATTTTTTTTTTATCATAAGATGTTTTTATTTTACACATACAAATTTTATTTTACACACAAGCTACGAAAGTCAAAAATACCAGGAACTGCTTGGTAGTGCTGTATGAAATAGCCAACATGTCCAACACCTGTGGAAAAACATCAGTAGCGATATATTACATACCAGTATTTTAACTGTAATCTTTCCTGCCAATGTACACAGAGCGGGGCTTAGTCCAGTCTGGCCTGTTCTCTTGAATTGTTCTAGCCCTCTAAACATGAACTGATTTGGCATTCTTCCAGTGAGGCTGCATATGCATTATGTGTTCACATAGGCTCTCTCTCAAGTTTTTGTTTTTTTTTTTCCCCCTTTTCTTTGGAAAACCAAGCAGAAAGAATAGTGATTATTCTGAACAAATGCAGTATAGAAGAACCTCCTGAAATGGCAGGAAAGATACAAAACTATGTTTCTTTTGTAGAACAGCCCGCACGTTTCCAAACCAATAATTCTGAAACATACGTCTGGTCTGTAATGAGAGACAGGCTTATGGTTGTTACACTTATGATTGGGATCTGCCGTGTCAGGTGCCATACTAATTCCCTATATACAGCAACTTCTGTATGTGTTATCACTAATGGTTTATTCAATTGATATGGAAAAAAAGTCAGGAAGAGAAAAAAAAAGAATGTGTTTTCTGGATTATGTTAAGAGCAATGACCTACCTAATTTACAACTATTTCATGTATTTTATGGAAGAAAAAGAAAATCTATGAAATTCCTGAGAAAGCATAAGTTTTCAGTAATGCCTGAAATATTTCAATAGACCTCTTGTGGTAAGTGAAATTATCTTTAAAATTCAACTTTCAGACCAATTGTTACCATGCAGTCTCACAATCATTGTACAATTCATGTCTAATTACAAATGCATACCAAGCAAAAAACCTCAAACCAACACAAGAAAGGCAAAAAAAATTATCCAACATAGAAGATGTAGTACACATATACAGTTTCAGCAAAAATTGCTAAAAACTCAACTCCACACAGAGAAAAATAAAAACTCGACAGCTATCCCTGGAGCCTCTAAACAAGTGTAAGTAAAGCTTGTGCTTCTTAACAATATCGGACAAAAAAAGTAGGACTACTGAGTGCAATCATTGCTCACACCATTTTGAGGATTTAATTTCAAATTATTATATCACTATTTAATAGCAACAGCAGCATATTATGCAAAAATTTCATGTGTTGACCAAGTTCCATTTCCCTTTTATGCCCATTCCCCACTCTACCCCGAGGCAAAGAGCTGAACTCCCATTCATTTAAAGCTATTGTCAGTCAAGATGCATTCATTCGTGGTAACAGCGATGATATGGTATGAAGATGATGATGATTTACAAGCCATTATAATGTGGCCCCCATCTTTTATTGATATGATCAAAAGTATGAGACACCCACTGCTGCTCAAGCACTTTGTATCTTTCCTTGCATATGTAGAGAGGTTTGCCACGCCTGTTTAAAAAAAACCAAAACATACTAATGGTTAATATGTCACATAACATGGAAAACAACTTCATTGTTAATATAAACATTGTCAGTATAAACAAATATATAAGATATTCATATTTCATTCTTCCCCTCCCCCAGAGAAGCATATATTTTTATTAGTAGGGGGCTTTTGGTTTTAAATAAGGTTGCTGCACTCCTTCTCCCTCTTGGAGAAACTTGCAGAAAATGGGAGTTTTCCCTTCAAGGAAGGTAGAGATTTTTATCTGTTACTGCATTATATATAACTGATACACACAAAGCAACAACAATAAAACGTATTTGTAATTAAATCATTACCTAAGATCTCTGTCTTCTTCACCATGTGCATCTAGATAAACAGAGCCCCAAAGGCAGAAACGATGGCCTCTTATGATGATGATTACAGATGCATTAATCAAAAGAAATATTCCTGTCCCAGCTCCACAGTTTTGTGAATGCTGTAGAATTATGAGTGCAAAAAGGGAAGAGTACAAAGATTGTTAGTCTGTTAACTTTATAACAAAAAGGACTTTCAAAATATAAACTAGTTTTTCTTGAAACAACATGCATTATTTACTAGGGTACAGTTTGACAAGGTATAGCCTGCCCCAAAATTCTCCAGACAAACCAGAACTCTAATCTTGTGCTGCCATAACTTTACATACAAAAATGGTCCTAATGACAAAAGGGAAAGTACTTGTATTCTGTTAAGAGTTACATAAGAAAAATGAACAAAAACATTCTCTACAATATTTATAATTTGTTGTATAACAAACCATTTAGAATCACCAAATATTCCGCACAGATGGCAAAAAAAAAAAAGAGAAAAGAGTAAAAAAAATCTTGCCTTCTCTAACTATGCTCATAGATCTAGTCTGCAGTTCTACAAATCTATTTTTTTTTTTTTAAATTAATTCCTGTTTGTTTCAATATGTCACTCACTACTGTATGTAAAGTATTTTTTTCTATATAGCTTTATTACAAGTAAAGGGTATGACTCCTCTGACTACAATAAAATGTAATTAGTTACATAGATTCTTAATTCTTTTCAACTGTTTGCATGAAGCATACATCTTAAATGTAACTGTTAACTGCATTTTAAATTTTGCCTACTTCTCTCTTCTTACACTGTAATAGCAGAATAAGAGAGAAAGATAAGTGCTAGGAATTACATGATCTTTATGGAATTTATTTGGGTTTGATTTTATGCCCTAGTTATAAATTTCTCCTCAGTTTTGTGAAGCCCATGTATTTCCAGACTTCTAGTAACTGTTCAGTGATATGAGCATTCTGAAGGCAGTAAATTTCAATAGGTTAAAATGAAAACAATCTGTCAACACTGCCCACAACAGCTTTTTAAGAGTTTTTCCACAAGGGGAAATTAGGCCAGAGGCTTAAAAAGATTAATAAAATTGTTTTTCAGAATCCAATCTAGGTCCAACTATTAGAAATAAATGCTAAACATGATACAAACATTCATATGATATCAGGATCACATCAGGACCGAGCAATGGAGTTAAAAATGCCTGTCAGAATGAGAACCAAGTACAGAACTGGAATTATCTCTTACCAGTACACATTCACAGTAACTCTGTTGTTTGCAGCATAATCCTTTCAAGCATACAAAAGTACCACAAACTAGACAAACAGCAGGATCTTTAGGAACCTTGGTACAAACAGTACAAGTCTTTCTGTGGTAATACTGAAAAATGGTATTATAATTCTCAGGCAACTGAAGGAGACGTGGTAAGTCCCACTTAGGCTCCTGGATAAGCAAAGCCTAGAAAGAAAGAACAATGTATCAGTTCTGCACATTCACTTATATAAAACTAAGACAAGATTATCGAAGAATGGAAGAATACCATTCTCTCAGTTGTTCTCTATTTCACATATTAGTCACCTGTTTCAGCCTGAACACCCTTCCTGTGGTCACATTTTGTCTTTTATAACAGGTACAAAATGAGCGCTAACCATTTCCCAGGAACGTTTTCTAAATGTGACACCACTTAAGTGCAATAACCTTCATGGCTAAAACAGAGAGGACTGAGATGAGTGTAAAGAAAAGACTGCTGCTCACCACATCCACTGGAGGAAAAAAAAAAGCAATAGTGTTGAAACATTTCTAATTTCTGTTTCACAACTAACTTCCTAATTCTGCTTATTCAAATCTTGGCTGCTTTTTTTTTTTTTGCTTGTTTTTGTTCTTGGGGTTTTTTCTGCATCTTTGGCAGAAGATGCACAATCTGTTACAAGTAAACTGTTAAACAGCTTTTATCATTTTGAACTTTTTCAATATTGCTGATGATTTAGATTGGGTATAAGGAAAAAGGTGTTGTTTTTTTGGTTTGTTTGTTTGTCTTTTTTACGATAAGCATAACAAAGCATTGGAACAAGTTGCTCAGAGATGTGGTGGATGACCCGACCTTGGAGATATTGAAGACCTGGCCAAACCAGGCTCTGAGCAACCTAATCTAACCATGGATATCCCTGTTCACTGCAGGGGATTGGACTAGATGACATTTAAAGGACCCTTCCAACTCAAACGATTCTTTGATGCTCAAAAATATCGCTAGCATCTAATAGGCACAACAAACTTCTGCTAAAGATTTTCTTTGAAGAAAGATTCTGTTACATGACCTGAATAGGCTCTAGGTGCAGAAAATATGGGTACACTTAGAAAATAGAAATGCCATCCTTAGATTATAATGCCTCCGGTAATCATACTGAAAACAGGCTTTCTTATTCCTTTTTGTAACCAATCAAATCCATATCCACTAACTAACATTTCTGATCACAATCTCTTTCTCATATATAAGTCAGGTTCTCTGATCCTACACAAGAGGGCATGTACACAGTCAAACAATTAGCACTTGCTTCCGCATCAGCACCACATCAGCTACACTTGTATCACAAGTAATTTTGCCACATACCTTTACTTGATCTGGATGTCTGTCTGCAAATGAAGCCAACTCTGAGCACCACTGTGATATCATGTCAAATGCTGGCACTGGCCAATCAAGACAAGAGGCACTGGTGAATTCATCAGATGACTGAAAAGATGGTAACAGACCCAGACAGCTTGCAAGAACTGTGAATTCTTCATCTTCCTTTTGATACAAAACCAGAGATTTTAGATTAGTGCCTGTGCTTTCAATTTTTATATTTATTAGACTATACATAGTTTATTTAAAAATGTCTCTATTCCAATAGCAATAGTAAATGTATTAGCATTATTATACTAGAATATATTCACAAAAACAGAAAAGGTTCCATTTCTTAATTTCTTCTTCCAAATTA
>JAOWBP010068506.1:0-32086 GCA_028571105.1 Tragopan temminckii
CCTGTCTTTAGAAGAGCTGAGGTCCATGAGACACCCAAATTTCCATTTCTCACATCAGTCTCTAGAGCTAGCACTGCCTGATCAATCAGAAGCTTCTGAGTGCTGCACTTCACATCAGATCTGGAGACTCCTCCACTTCTGGCAAAGTAGAGAGGTTTCTACTCATCTACACCTACACACAGAGGGTTGCTGCTGCAAATTGAGGCTTTAAAGGACAAATATCCTTCATGATATTTTCGCATCCCACTGCCCCACACACAGTTGCGGTGCCCACACTTGCCAGCTGCAGAGGAGAGCAGGCCGCAAGCAACCTCCCTTGCTTCAGGTCAGGTGCCAAATCAACAGTATAAAACGTACCTGAAGACGACACAAAGCTCACCTCAATCAACTCAAACTTATTTAGACTCAATTTAAGTTTAATTTAGATTTTGGGCAAAAACCTGCCTCTGCAATAAGCAGTTAAATAGCCACTTGTTTAATCTTAAGAACAACGGGAGGGTTCTACAGCTGTTCCTTGTGAAAATCCATATATTTTGGACAATTAGCTTTCTTACATCCACAAGGGGGAACAAAAACTTTTTGAAGAAGATTAGAAAGAAGAGAAAACTGAAGAGCACTCTGTCTAAAAGTATACTAAAAGAACTGATAAATACAGTTCTCACTTAGAGCAGAAAAGCTTTTCCCCTTACTTATTTTGTATGTAGATAAGTCACAGACACATCTGGATAATAACCAGGCTGAGGGCCTCAGTGTTAGCGAGCTCATTTTTGTTCTGATTTAGCATCATGAAAAAGAAAGTTATTAGACGTAAATCATCTCCTTGATCCAGACCCCATGCCATCACCTTTCTTCCGCAACAAACCAGGCCAGGGAACCCCTCCAGCTCATGCCAGTCATTGAAAGCTTTTCAGATCTGCACAAATAAGCCAGTATCTCCAAAACCTCCATTTGGGACCAGAACCAAGAAGGAAAAGTGAGAAATAGAGCGTTACGGGGGGACAGAAAGCTACAGCCACGGAAATCCAGATTGGTCTGTGGTTAGTCCTATTGCTTTTTACCCATTCCTTCTGCCCAGCTCTTTTCTACCACCTATAGCAGTTTCTATAGAGAAACGCTGAGCTACTCTCAGCCAATAGGTGTGCTGAGCATCTCACAGGGAGCAAGGCTGCCGAAACGTCGCCAGCTGAAAGCTGTGTTTCTTAGGCACGGAGCAGATTGTTTTGGCAGGTGTTAACAACATTTCCATAATAAACAGTTATTGAATATTTTAGCAACATCGTAATGAAACCAAAGGTGAGTTGTGGGGGATTTTTGATGCTTTCAGTTTACAAAACAGTTATCGTATAAACTTCAAGAGAAATTTGGTGATTTCTTTCACTGCTCAATCTTCAGAAAAGGAAGTAATCACAATACTAAAACCTCTCCGCTTAATTTTAGAACATCACAATCAGGAACAAACGAGAAATCTGCAAAGCTTGGATCTAAGTAACTATTTTTAGTCAGAAAATGAGTCATGTTTCCAAATCACAACGACATGCCTGTGAGATGCTGCTCGCTCCACCGGAGCATGCTGTGCACGCTGGCAGCAAGGCCAGCACCTCCGCTTACCTCTTCGGGAGCCCTAATTGCTAACAGACACAAAACCCGCAGCCGCAGCTCACTGCCCTCTCCTTTTGCAACCTTCATTTCATATGAGGGCTCCCCTATGCTACTTGAAGTAGTAAAAACAAGAATCTGAAAGTATATTCCACTTCACTGAACTGAAGCACAATGTTCATTTTCATTGTTTTTCTTTTACTTTAAGGCAAAAAGGCATTATGCATCACGTCAGGATAACTAAAATTGGGTAAGCCAAAACAGAGAGAACATCCTGCATATTTCCTGAAAGCACAAAACACAGGGCATTCAAGAAAACAGTCCTACCTAAATTCAAGAAAATCATTCAGTGCTGCATATCCAGCACAAGCCGTACTCCAAGATTTGCCACCTGCCCCAAGCAGGGTTTTGCGGCTGTTATTTCTGGCTTCCAGCTGGTGATTTTAGTAAGTACACACAATACTTCTTTTTTAAACATCTGGTGTGGCTTGTGCCTCAAAATTCAAGTGACTGCACCCTGTCTGTCCCTTGACCCTCAGTAGCACCTCTATCATAAAATCCTGAGGCTTTTTAATTTCCCAAGTCAGAGTCTGGGCTTGTTTTGGAAGCTGATGTTAGTTTCTGCTTCTAGAACCAGACTTGGACAGCACCTGACATCTGTGTCCATTCTGCACAAGCACCAAGGAAGAATAAACAAAAAAGTACTGACTAAGAAATAAAAAGAGAAAGCATAACCCAATTCTGCAACTTGATGCAGGTTTACAAAGACTGAATTCTCATTTCCCTGAGGATTACTGTCCAGATACCCCATCTCAGCTGGCACTGTTAGGTCACAATTTTATGCTGATTTTGTGGGTGAGAGGAAGAGAATCACTCAGAAATAGCTGTTGCTGTAGCCAGCTGAGGAACAACCAAATTTCTCCTTGTTCCCCACTTCTGACAGATTTCTTTGGAGAACCACTTGGCAGCACTTCTGCACAAGTGTGCTGGTAAGAAGAAATGGTTGGCTGCACACATGAAACGTATGTGTGCTGCACGTGTAAGCATAAAGGAGTGAGTATACAGGAGTTCTTCTTAGGCCTGCTGCACCCAGACTGACTATTCTTACACCAGACCACACTCAGCATAAGCTAGGAAAACCTGAACATCCTTTGTTTGCATCACCCACTCCCTGGTGGGGCCCTGCAAGAGCATCACTGGGTGTATTGAGTGGCCATGCAGCACATGGTATGGTAATAGGGCCCATACAGCTGCACACTGCATTCAGTCATTCCATGCTACTTCATAAATCGTGAGCGTCTAATGGAACCTTTATGTACTTGCTGAGAAGAGAGCTCCAGCCCTCAGCCCTCCCCCAAGGTAGAGCACCGCTGCAGCAAGGCTGCAGGAAGTGACACAACACAGCCTTTAATTTCTGAACTGAAGTTTTAATTAAAAGGTCATGAGTTATAATTAAAATTTTGCTATCATAACATTTCTAGTTCAGCAATGTTAGAGTAACATTGCATATAATCTTATTTGAGTTTGAGAGGAGAATAAGAAGAAATGCTGGCAAGTTGTTTCAGCTCCCAGAAAAGCATTTCATTTGAGAAACCTTGACTCACACGTGTGCCTTACCTCCAGGTTTAGTTTTAAAATGTGAGAAAAAGGATCCATTTAGAATAGGTAACTTAAAGTCTTTAAGAAGATAACTAAAAAAAGCCCATTGAGCTACAATATATACAGCAAGCTTCAGGAAAAACCTTGTCCTCATACAGTAAGGAGGCTATTACAGTAGGTTACAGTGAATTCATGTTAAGCATCAAATGAGGCTTCAGTCAGTTCAAGTACACACGCTGAGTAATAACCACAGAACAACCTCCCCCCACAAACACCTACCCAAATAAATAGTTTTAGTGAGTAAATTTGGGTTAAGCATATATAAATAAATCAGAAGTTGATTAATTCCCATCTTAGAAGCTTAATAGAAAGCATTTTAACTAAGAAATATAAAAATAGAGTAGATAATGAATATCATACCTACTGTGAGTCTAGTACATATAGGGAATTTGGTGAGCGGATGACACCTTGTGTCTCCTTACCATCCAGTGCTCTCACCAGACAAATCTCCCCTCTCTACCCTGCCAAGGTGGAGCTGGTAAGCACGGCTGGTGCTCAGGTGTCTCCAGCTCTTGGGCCCCGAATGCCAGAGTTCAAGGAGCATTTGGACACCACTTGCAGATGCGTGGACTACCACACGCTGCTTGGAGCCAGGAGTTGGAGTCAATGAACCCTGTGAGTTTGCTCCACTTGGATATCTGGTCAGTAGATGTTTAAAGTCATGCAGTCCTGCATTTAAAAATTCAGCATTAGAAAAGATGTTCTATGATTATTTATTTTAAAACTCTCCACTTTCCCAGGCAATCTGTTCCAAAGCTTCCTCTTGGGTATTCAAAAATTCTCAGTAAAATCCAACCGGAATCTTTCCGGGTGCAATTTAAGGCCATTATTCCTCATGAAGAGCACTATGCTCTTCCTCCTTCCAGAGATCTTTCACACTCTCTCTCTTCCATAGTCTTCTTTTCCAATTGTTAAGCAACCAGAGATTCCTTTATGCTTTCTTCATAAAACACTTGTTCCCCTCTAAGCTACCAGTCTCGCTCTTCTACGTACTGCTTCCAAATGCCCCCACATCTCATAACTTCCCAGAACCTTTTCACCCAAGGTTTGGATCAGAAATGAACAGAACAGCAGGATTACTTCACAGCTATTCTAGGATACATTGCCTTTTGGGTGGTTTTTTTTTTTTTTTCCTGTTTTATCTAAATAAACTGCAGCAATACGTTTTGTTTTTTTTTTTAAAAGCATGATATTAATCATTTGTGGTCAGCTGTAATTTGTTACATTTCCTTACTGAGAACTGTTGCACATGAGTTGTTCTGCTCCTCATATTCTTTATTTCTGTTGAAGCGCAGTTTGTTATACTTGTCCCAACAGAACAGCATTACATCCTAAATGCAGTCCTCCAATTTCTCTGTCATTTTGAGTTATCAGTACACTCTCCAACATCCCTGTAATCTCAAGTAAGCCTTAATGTTACAGGAGAAAATGCAATATGGGTTAAATCACCGGTCTGTTTCTCTGCAATAGTCCTCCTGAAGTGCAGAAAGACTTTCCTGAACCCTGGAAGGCAGAGGAACAGAACATGCTTAACAGTAACAAAGGGAATAGCAAGCTCACCGAGCAGTCAGCATAGTACTAGTTACAGTACCTCACGCTCAGCCCTGAAAACTAACATGTTTTAGATATGGCCAAGTATGACACAGAGCTCCCAACTTTCAAAAAGGAAATCAGTCTAAATTACCAAAACAGTTTGGTACGCTGCACCTTCGCTATCTCCTTACAAAGCCAATAAGCTACAGAAATGGGTAAGTTACAAACAGCGCAGCGCAGGTGCAGCAAGGTCCTCCATATTACAGCACTGCTAGACCAGAGCAGATGCCTGCAGCTGAGCCTGAGGGATCCTGCATGATTACACAGAAATCCATGAGAAGACACACGTAGCCATCTAAACTATCCACATCAATAAGTAAGTATGCCAAGGCCATCACAGACAGTAGGAAAAATCATTTTGTTCCCCAACCTCGTAGTACGTAGTGGTGCAGAAGACTTTCTGTTTTGATCACATTAAGTCCTACATCTTTCCCAAGAGACCTAA
Source organism: Tragopan temminckii (assembly GCA_028571105.1). NCBI lineage: Eukaryota > Metazoa > Chordata > Aves > Galliformes > Phasianidae > Tragopan > Tragopan temminckii. The sequence continues at coordinate 5,294 of JAOWBP010068506.1, forward strand.
GTTTAAGTCAAATACAAATGTAGTGAGTTCTCAAATTTAGCAGTCATGAATCAGTGCGTGCTGTGCCCACGATAGACACAAGCCTCTAAGGGCAGCTCACCACAGCCCTGCTCCTCTCTGAAGCCTGTAAGGGTGGCATGGAGAAGAGATTGGGCTGGGCAGTGTGCTTCTCAGCCTGGAACAGCAACCAAAGGAAAAGCCATGGTTCTGCAAGCACTGAGGCATTTTTTTCCAATCCAAATCTTTCACTGCGTTCATGTGAACACTGATGTAAATTCTCAGTCATGAAAATTAAACGTAATCCAATTCTGATGATAACATACCTTTGCCAGCTTCAAGAGAGATCTGAGTATGCAGATGTGCAACACGAGCTAAGCAAGAAACAGCTAATCCTTCCCCCACTTCTTAGAAGGAAAAAACATTTTTAGATGATCCTTGTAATTAGGAAAGCCATTTTTAATACATTTTCATTTCTGCAACAAATCTTAGAAAATATCTAAGTAATGGTTCTATGGCTGAGTAAATCAGAAATGTAGTGTATTCAGAACCACAATAAATAAAAAGAGGCAAAGCTTACCGAGTGGTAATTTTCCCAAGATTTCAGCAGTTAATATAATCTAAAGAATGCTCTTCAGCATCATTAAGATCATAGATTATAAGCACCATCCAAAAACACAACAGAGTAAGCTAATTAGCACACATTCTTTTTGGTAATGGAACATAAACTACTAACACATGCTAAGAAACATCATCTCAGGTAATTCTCTTGATAACAACCCGGAATAATTTGAGATAGAAAAACAGAGTTGAAGTAAAAATGAAACAGATTAATTAAGTAGTTCAATATTCTGCCTGGAGAGGCACAACCTTCATCCCTGTGGGTTTTGTAGAGCAGGATAGGCAAAAATAGTCTTGGGACAGAAGGATGGGCTGGATGACTGCTCAGCATCCCTCCAGCTATGTTTTCTCTGATGCTGTAACGGTAATCACTGGGGAAAAAAGCCACCAGTTGAGAGGAGAAAGAAGAGATGGGGTCAAGAGATATGGAGCTAGGGAGGAAAAGGCAGGCAGCAAAGTAAAGCTTATAGGAGACAGCTCTTCTTGGTTTAAAAAAAGTTCTGGGTTGATGCTCTCACATGAACACGGGAATGCAATTAACAAAGCTGATGTGATTTATCATTATCTCAGGGAACTGCTTTATAAACATATCTGAGCTATGAGCAGAACTGATTTTGACAGAAAATGTAGTTGTCAGCAATAAAGAGCTTTCTGAATTTGTAATGCCATGGTTTTTCCAAGTCAAAAGGCTGCCACATGCTTCGAGCAGCTTGACAGCAAGTGGCAACAGTCATTCCAATGATGCTTTTGTATCGATACATTATCTCACAGCTACAAGTTACTCAGAAACAAAATAACAGAACATGAGGTGCAATGCAAGCCTTCCCACGGATGAAATCTGATGCAAAAAAAGAGCATTCGCATGGAGAGATCTCCAGAAAAACCTCTCGAACAGCAGCTTCAAATCCACTCACCAAGAGCCCTGCAAGCACAGGGCTGGAGGGCAGCAGAAACATGGGGTGCAGCTCAGGGACAGTATGGGGCAGCAGTGCTCAGCCCCCGCTACCAGGGGCCAGCTGGAGCCAGCAGCTGCAGCCAGAGAGCAGGGAGACACTGCACACATGGTGAGGGAGCTGCAGTGCTTTCTGAGCCTCAGCCATCAAAAGAAAGAACAAGGACAACACGCATCGAGGAAACTTCATAGGGGAGTAGAACTAAGGAACACTCGCTAGCTTCCCCAGCACTTGAAACCTGACAGATTAAAGACAGCATGCAAATGAAGGTGCCACTAGAAAACACTTGAAAGTATGCTTCTATTCAAACCTCATAGCCCGGGTATTTTTTGCTTATCAAAGAAATATTGCAGGGGGGGAACTTGCATCAGAATGCTGTTTCTTCTCCCTCTTTCTGTTTCACAGAAGCCTTCTTACAGAAGGCAACCGTACCCATAGCATCTTCTCAAAAAAAGAAAAAGAAAACCCAATTACGAAGTCGTATCAAATTTTACCCCTCCCCCCTGCTTCCACCACTGATCTTCGTCCGCCAAACTGCCGTTGCAGTGCGCCACAGCAACGCCCAGCACTGCAGCAGGGAGCTATGAGCCAGGTGCCTACATGGCACTCCTAGGTCACACTTCCACACACCACACCTGCTGCCTTTTGCACCTACATGTTAATATATGGAGATTTTTCCAGCTGTTTAAGCACTCAGGCCACGCTCTCAGCAGCACGTTCCACAAGATGCCAAGTTCTGCCCTGCCACACAAGGCCCAGCCTCAGAGCAGTACCTCAGCTCTGCCCAGCCAGCAGCCCCTGCCTCACCTCCCACTGAGCTACAGAGCCACCCAGGCAGCACAGGTACCTCACTCCCACTGGAGACAGAGAAGACTTGTTCAAAGCTGACTTCTGGCAGTTCCTTTTAACTTCTCTCATGGAAACTGAAGCGTTTCCTAAATGGAAATAACATCAACTAGAACACTGAGCACTGTCCTAGGTGAACATGGAAGAAGAAGCCAGCAGCCTCCTGCAGCTGCCTCCCAACAGTTGTGCCTGTAAGCCTTTGCCAGCATGGTTTGGTACCAGTGACTCTCAGACATGTAATTACCGAGTGGATAAGATGGAAATCCCTTCCTCCCAGTGGGGAGCTTTTCCTAAAAAAGCTGCTTTTAACTGTAGCCAAGCATGGGTTAGGTAGGCTTGCAAGTAAGCTGAAAACATTATCATGATTTACAATAGTTTCTCTAGGACTTACACTTGCAACATACCCCATACTACAAGCGCACCAAATGACTCAGTGATTTCACAAATGGCTCAGGATTTAACAGGGTCTTTTATCAGACAAGTAACTTACTAGCTAGTTTCAGGGCACCAGTGGTCACATCTGCGGGAATTCAGAATCTTGTTTCTAATGGTATGGGTAAACAAAGAAACAACATGCACCCGCTCCACTCTGTAAAGCACCTGCCCTGTCAGCTCCTTGGCATTTCCTCAGCACTCCCCATCAGTACTCAGAGCATGAAATATGAATGCTTTTTTTTTCCCCCCCCATTTATGAGCAGATAGATGGCCAATATGTCCGGCCACCACTCACACCTCCTTCAGAGCTGCAGGTCAATCCCTTTTTGCCCTAGAATTTGTTACCCCTGAAGGACAGAGCAGAAAGTCATTTCAGCTACCAGGAACAGAAAGAAAGGGTCCTTCGGGCCACAATGCTATTAGCCATGCTTCAGGATAAGACCTTAATCAGGGTGAGAGTTCACTGCACAGACAGTGCACGGATCAAGTGAATATGTCCAGCCTCCATTTGGCCTTTTTGCAAAATAAGCAGGTCTTTCTTTTACCTGCTAAGTCCTTAGAATTGTGGGAACAACTGGATGCCATTTGGACCTACAGCTTTATTTTTCATTTTTCCATTTTTCCCTTGTAATCTGAGTGAATCGCAGCTCGTGTCATTGAGGATCTAAGAACTTACTGACGTGGTAGCAAAAGAACAAGAAACCACGCACCATGTTTGTCTTAAGTCACTGCTAACATTCAAGGCATGTTTACAAAAGGTGTTTCTGTTCTTCTGCCATAGTCTATAGTTCAAAGTCGGACAGTGAGAGAGGTGGTGCAGTGAGCTCATGAGATGAGCAAGAACTGGAAACAGAAGGTTCAGGGCATTCATGTCTGCAAACAAATCCAAGTTTTATATCCAGCTCAGATTTGAAAGTAACTCTCCGTAACCCCTTGAAAACAGACACTTCATGCAGCATCTCGCCTATTTTAAAATGAAGGCAAAGAACTTGAAAATACCGTGGGCTACGTGGTATTTTCCTATATTACTGCTGCAAGCTTGATTTTGAGAAAGGTCTAGCAAAGACCCTGTGCATTCTCACCAAACAACAGGCCTACTCAGTGAGCTAGGCAGCTTCAAGACCCAGTATGGCAGCCACACCGCTCAGCTGCATCACTGCTGGCTGCGCAGGCACACACAGTTTGCCTCACCTTAGACTTGCTGTGTGCAACCTCCACAAACCGCATGCAGAGGAAAACAAGGCGACTCCGGTACATAAGTGAACCATATCTCCAGTAGTTATGGATGCCTGGGTTACTGCTTCCTAACTCCCTTCAAGCACAGATTAGCAAAGAATTAAATCAAAATCTCAATGCTTCTTCTCCTTCGTTCCCCCCTCCCCCCTGAAGAAACAAGAGGGCAACCTCTGCTTAAAGAAAAAATAAGTGTGGCTGGAAACTCCCTCACAACAGGAGAAGGTGTCATCAGCACCTCTGTTTGTTACTATTTGTGCTACTTCCTGCTCGAGCAGCACAGCAAGGTTCCTCCCACATGCTCCTGGTGAGGAGCAGGCAGGGCAGAGCAGGGCAGCACCCACAGCTCAGGGCTGCCAGTGCCCCACTCCTCACACATCTGGGTTCGTGACCCCAAACGCATCAGAGGATGGCAGCTTCCATTACTTCAGCTATCTCAATTTTACAAGGCAGTCGTGCTAGAAGTTTAATTCAAACAATCATAAGCATTCTCATCTACACAAAGCTCTGAAAATCATCAGAATCATGTTGTTTAATTACAGCCTGTGTCTTGTATACAAGCAGCTCACAAAGTAGTCAAATAGATGTTTGTTAGAGCCTTCCGATTCAGTGTTCATTTTTATCTTTATTGCCATTGATACATGATACATTGATACATTAGACCAGGAAAAAAAAAAAAGGAGCACTGGTAAGTATCCATCTTTCTACTTTTTCCCTTCACCCAATCTTATACCAAGCCCATTTTAATACCATTGTGAGAAAAAAAAAAAAATAAACTCATCAGTCACCTGATGGAGTAATTCAAAACTTAACCAAACTGAGCTAATGGGTGAGAATTGAATTGAAAACACCTTGCCTAAGAAAGCAATTTCTTCTCTTCGCACTCCTCAGAAGCTGTGGGTGAGTGCTGTAATCGAACTATCAACAGCAAGGGGCCGTCTGTCCCACGGGCCCCGTGCAAGCAAGAAGCAACAACAACAAAAACGTAAGGGCTGGCCCGAGTGCACTCAGCCCTGCTCTGTGACAGGCAGCACGCCACTGAAAATCAATGTTTTGACGTTTTCCACATACCGATCTTTAAAAGTCAACACTGAACTTTGGAGAAGAACACAACGCAAAAAGCAGGTTAAGGGGTTGTTACGGGGAGATCAGCATTACTCCTGCAGCTAACAGGCCTGCAATCAGCTGAGATCTCGCTCTGTCGTGAAGCTCAGCAGCCAGCAGTCATGACCAGGAGAAACAAACTAAAAATGAAAACCCCTTCCCACCCACATTGAAGCTACAGGTCTCCTCCAGGATCAGCGTGCACAGCCACTGAAGATACTCCAGCCATTTCCAAGCCACTTACAGATAATCACCAACCCTTGTTTCTTTTTTCATAGAAAACAAAATGTTAAGAAAGGCTCTCCATGGAAGTCACCCAGCCAGCAGCTGTGCACATCCGGCTCCATGTGAGCAGCAGCACTGGAACACCAGCACTGGGCAGCCTAGGGAACAGAAAGAATTCTAATACACACTTGTCTCATGTGGGGTCAGAGCCCAGCACCTCCTCTGTAAACTGGGCTTTTCCAGAAGGCAGCATCAAAATTCTCTGCTTTGAGCAGTTTGCGTTATAACTAGCTGCCCTAGAAGTACAAGAGCACGCATCAGGAGAAACTTCTCCAGCCCAGGCAGCCTGCCAAGCAAACAGCTGGCCCTCGCTGAGCAGCAATTCAGGGCTGGCCAGCTGGGCACAAAGCAAAGCACAGTGCCCAAAGCCCCTCAGAACTGAGAGCAAAGGCAGAGCCAATCTGTGCACATGGAGAAGCACTGACTACAGGAAGATGGACATCGACCTGTTGGGGCTATTTCTGCATCTTAAATAATGGAGGTCTTTATTTTAATTTCCAAAGAGTATGTCAGTAAAAAAAAAAAAAAGTGACGTGAGGAAGGGAAAAGCATGCATAATGCATAAATATGCATCAGATACCTACTAGTCGAAACTCCAGCACAGAAAAAAAATGATGATATTAGTATTATTATTGATGTGAAAGAATAAGGAATGATTTCTTCATAAATCAATAACAGCATATATTAAGGTTGCGTCTCAAACAAAGCCATCAATTTACCCAATAAATCTGATGCTAATATTTCAAAACATACCTGTACATCTGCATAGCAATAACAGCCATCAATGCACAGAATGCACAAGGAGCTGAAATGCATTACCCTGCATAGGGTATCACACCATTCACCTCTCATAAAGTACAGAAGAGTCTTAAATTGCTTTTAATTATTCCACGAAAAATAATTACAGGAAAACAGTCTGCACCTCATTTTCCAAACTCAAACAAAACACTGGAATGCCACCTGTTCTCAAATGCATGGACCTTTTAACTTCCGCTGCTTTTGTAAAGGCAAAAGTGTCAGTCATTTCAGCAGAGCACATCATTTTAGTCCATCAGATATGAAAAGCCCAGGTCACAGCAAATCATATCATAGGCTTGTTGTCGAAAAAGCCACAGAACTAACCATAGCAAGACAAAGTGCAGAGTACAATGGGTTGTTTTACTTTCGCTTACCAGCTACAGAAGCAGTCTGCAAAGGTATGCCCAGCAAAAGCTACAGCCCAAAGTACTTCCTTGAAAATTGAGTCATTATACTGTTCTACGTATTTGACAAACACCGTAGTTTGATGTTGGCGAACCCAAAGGATTTCTAAAGAACGTAAAGAGAATTAAGTATCTCTTATCTGAAGACATGTCGAGTCAATGAACAAAATACCTTTCGGAGGCACTTACACCTAATATAATTAAAAAGAAGAAAGATGTCTGTGATGTTGCAAAACAAAGGGCTGAGCCTTGCTAAGGGTCAGAGGAAGCTGTGCCCAGGCACAAGTGACACTCAGCACGCACGGCCACGCAGCTCAGGGTGCTGGGAAGGCAGCTGCTGGCCAGGAACACCAGGCCTTGCTGGCCTCTTCCTTTAGTGCAGGAGCCCAAAGCTCTCCAGGTCATAAGCAAATGTTTGAAGAGGTGACACTGAAGAGGGTCAACAACAAAGCTGATCTTAATCCCTTTGTGTGAAACAGGAATTGGAATTTAACTCAGATATAAAACACGTCTCTGGCCAGTGAACTATAAAACTTCCATCAGCAAGGCATTATGCCATCCGTGCTTTTTGGCGTGCTGGGAAAGACAGGAGGGAGGGAATCCGTGCTTCCCACAGGCTGGATGTAGTGAAGCACAAGGAATGGCTGTGCAGCAGGCAGGGAGCATTAAGGCACCGATCACTGCTGGTATCTCTGTCAGACCATCTAAAGAGCAGCGGAACCAATTGGTCCCAACCGCCGGAGCTGGGAACACACGGGGCTTAACTATTAGTTAACATGACTCCCATCATTTCTAATTGGATTGCAACTAAAGTCCCAGCACTGATAATACCAACGCGAGATCAGAGGGGAAAGCCTGCACGCTCCCTTTGCGTGGAGATGGGAAGCAGCTCCCCTGCTGCCCACTGGGCCCTGCGGTCACGACCTGACCTGCAGGCATTGCACCTCAAGCACGAAGGGCCAGAAGCACCGTGCTGCTTCATCAACTCCAGAACAGTCCATAGGCAGAGAAAATGGTCACAAGGCCAAATGCTGGAGAGCAGAGCAGTAAAGCTTTTATGGTTTGCTGGTGGATTAGATTTTCACATGGGGATGTCTCGATCAGGCATCTGAGAACAGATGCCAGCAACAAACTGCAGCAAGGCGCAGCTAAGCTGGTGCACATCTCCACAATCACTTGTGTCCCATTAGAACTCATGTAACCACTCCTGACACTCATTTGCTTGACCCATTTTTGATAAACAAAGAATAGAGTACTTGAAGTACTTTTCCCCCTTGTTCATCCCATTCTTCCCCGGTCTCTTATTCTATGGTCAGAGGTTAAACTGCTGACCTCTCACCTCCAAGGCAAGTTTTCCCCCCTTTCTATAAAAGATTCTTCACAGTGTGCAGCACCCGGATTAGCCCCTATCCCCCAGAACAAAAGCCGTGCCTTTGTATGGCCGGTTTGGGCACTGAGTCCGTACATCAGAGGAAGCTGCTCCTGCTTCCCATTCACAATAACTATATTGTGAGGCCTCCAACGCCCCGGCTCGCAGCGTCTAGACTTTCACCCAACCAGCCGGCAAAAAGAAAATCCTGTAAAGCACTCAACTGAAAATTAACTATGGTATCCTGCGGGGAACCTGATGAAGACGTTATTTGAACATACGGTAAAACTTTCCATTGTTTAACAGAAAGATAAGAGAAAAACTTTGAGCCTTAAGCTTTAAACAGTCGTAGGGATCAATTCACTCATGGGTCAGTAACTGCATTTTATTAGCAAGCAGCTATTGCTTATGCATGTCTTTAAAATAATACACAGATTATTAAATTATACCCAGCACCTAGCATATGGATATCTACAGATCCTAGCTTAATATTCAATAGCAGCACTCTAATGCAAAGCTTAAGACATAGGAAAACAAGTGTGCTTTCTAGACTGGACCAAAAGCAGTGCATCAGTTTTGCCCACAGTCTCAGTTCGCTTCAGCAATTAAAAGAACAGAACTATTTGCATTTTGCTATATAGAACTGCACTCAGCACCACTTGCCATCATAAAAAAAAAAAAGGAACTCTGAGCAAGAAAGAAAATCTGTGGAGTACAAATAAACCACGGCATTTTCTGGGAAATAACTGCTGTGTTTTTTTCATATTTTGTTTCTTTATAACACTTCCATTTACATTGCATAAGTAACACAGACACAAGAAAGTCTACTGAAGTGGACTAAAATAAATAGAAACACACTCTTAAAAATCATACAAGCAGGCCAGGAAAAAAACTAAATTTCTGAATAGCATTTCAGTGTTTGAATGCATGTATGATCCTTTGAATATTGGAAAGAATTTATTATTGCAGATAAATTGGGTTTTTTGCATCTTTGTGGAACTCTTACAGCCTCTCTTGAATGTGTATTCTGGAAAGAATTCGCTGCACTTTGCTAGGAGAACAGGCGACAGGATACACATCTGCATGACCAGCTTTAGTAACCTATTTTTGGAAAGAGCCAGAGTGCCCCAGAGTAAGAGGCATAAGGATTGCTGTCTGGTACAGGTTGCTTGATGGGGGAACGTGAAGGTGTTTGCTTGTTTTACATAAGTTTGCTTTTTAACGTGTTTTTGATGTAATAAGAAACTGGGAAATCATAACAAAAAAAAAGTCACTTCTGCCCCTTACCACCTGTTCCATAGGGCCAAGCCACAGTATAAGTGCGTAGAAAGCAGCAGGACTGGAGAACCTGGGAACAAAACCACAGCACTGCCATGGGAAGGGAATGGCAGGAGCCTTGACTACCTCTGAAGGCAGAAGTGTTGGGAAGGAGGCAGAAAAGGGGAGGTAACGTTCTCCATTTCCATGGAGCACCACATACCACACACAAAAGATAGCTGCTGTCAGACCTACAGGCTGCTAGGTAGGAGAGCTGCCAACACCTCTAGCAATAAAAACACACAGCCTTTGGTGTGCTCTGTGGTCCAGGACCTCAGCCCAGCCCTATCCCCACACCTCTCCCCACGGCTGCACTACACAGTAGCCAGCAGCAGTGCCCCTATGCCAACACGGGGGCACAAACATCCTTGGGCTCATACTGAACTGCTTCCACCTGCAGTGATCATATATAAACCCCATCATGTTATCACTCATCTCCAGAACTGATAAACACAAATAGGAAAAAAGGGGCGTTTGCTGTGATTAAAATTGCAAAGGCAAACACTTGTCTTCCACACAGCAGATGGGAAATGTCTTCTGCCCCGCATCTGCACAGAGAGGGACTTCTCAGGGCACGACAGCAATGAGTGCTCAGCTCAACACATCAACACTGATTTTTAAATAGGTTGACCAAATCAGTTTCTAGAAAAGAGATTAGATGGTAAAAATGAAAACACTTGGAAGTCCTCTCTGCAGCTAAATCTAATGACCAGAAGTGAGATGAGATACGGTGAGTAACATTTAGCACCATAGCCTGACTCCAAAAAGGCAAAAAAGCGTTTTGCAAACATGCACTATAGCCAATGACATGAACGACACACCTGAAGCTTTAGAAACAGACACAGAACTAAAAAGCTCTGGTTTGTGGTTGGTGGTGCCTGTTTCACAGCTCTGTGCATTGATCACCTTGCTATGAGAAAGGGGGGTACCACTCAACAGCAGCTCCCATCTCTCCCTTGGGTAACACTGATGGAACACTCGCTTTCAAGCACAGGGCAAAACATCATACAGCATCACACTGCTGCCATAGGAACTCAGAGCACAAAGGTGCTCAGGCACCACAAACGTGGCAGGGAGGAACAGGGCAGGAGTGGGCTGGTACCCTCAGCTGTGGACACAGGCACCTTGTTGCAGGCAGGTAGTCCTGCTTTCCAAGAGGGCTCACAGGTTGGAGCCGCCATGTCCAACCTGGTATAGCTGTCACTTGTGGAGGGCAGAGATCACCATGTCCTGGGAAAAGTTTTCCAGACATTTCTGTCCTACTGGGGCCATGCTCCACACCACTGAACTGCACCTGCTTGGCTTCAGCTGCTTTCATTGACTGGCACTGCAGCAATAGCAAGAAAGTGGACACAAACATTCATAGAGAGATCATGTATACAGGAACAAAAAAAAGCCCACAGAACTCATAAGCAATGAAAAACACAACTTTTACTTGTTCAGGTGATGTGGAACAACATCTTTCAATATCTAAACAGGGGCTTGAAGAAAGAAGGGGACAGACTCTTGATAAAGGTCTGTTGTGATAGAAAGCGTTTCCCCTTGTCCTAAGTAAAACAAGGGAGACAGGTTGAATATAAGGAAAATTCACCATTAAAATTCATCTTTAAGCAAAGCCAAAACAAAAGCTGAATTTAAGAATAGATTTGTTTTCCTTCAAATTACACAGCATCTTTAACAAAAAGCCCCAGTCACAACTTCCTCCCACATACTCCTGCACCCAAAATTAAAACCAAACATGTGAAGACAGCAAAACGAGGAACCAGCTGCACTAAGATACAGGGGCACTCCACCAAGCTGCTGAGCAAAATGCTGAAACCTCATTTCTGATGTGGTAAGGAACAGTTCTTCAACAGAAAGTTACAAGTCAAACATACTCTTACTGAAGAGCCACCCTGCACATATGATTTGGTTGGCCTACTTTGTCTCCTTCTTTGTTCGTATGTTGTTCAGCATCAGCTTTGCTTATCATCCAAGATAAAATTACTTCAGTTGCTTTTTCACACTTCACGTTCAAGCATATAATCTACTTAGATGCAGTTAATTATACACATACCAAGCTAGAAACATCACAGGTGTTTAGGTGTATCTAATTGTCTTACCTCTAAAATCCTTGTAAAGATTGACAGATGCTCAAAGTATTACTTAACTACTATCTCTTTTGGGGGCTCTATAATCATCTTTATCTCAACTAGTCAGTTATACTCTCTAAAACTGCTTATAAAAGCAGAAGTTAGAATTCTAAATTTACAAAGACGTAATACTTTAAGCTCTGGTACAACACGAGTCATTCCAAGCACTGCAAGGCCCCATAGCTAAACATAAGAAAAAAAAGGTTCCTGAATGCAATTCTCCAGTAAGCCCCGAACACCTAGAGTTTTCCTGTCACACACTTGCATCTCAGTTTCCAGCAAGGAGAACCAGCCCAAGTCACTACTCCAAACCACTTTCAGGAACTGTTGCCTGCAGTGTAACTCCATTGCCCCAGCACAGTGTGTGGGCAGCAACCACACCAGCAGCTGCTTTCTGCTAGCTCAGAGAGCAGAGCACAGGAACGTGTGCTGCCAGCCCCAAAGAGCTACTGTCAAGAAACGCACTGCTATTAGTCACTCAGCGCAAACCTCAAAGCACCTATTTCCTGAAAAATGCTATTCAAAAATGTGGCACTGTTTTTCACCCCTTTTCTTTTGAAATCGCCCCCTGGATGCACGTTACCAGGGAAGCTCATTGGTTTTTGACTCTCAGCAATGGGATGGTGGCTTTCTTTCACAGAAGCATTTGAGTTGGAAGGGATCCTTAAAGGCCACGTAGTCCAACCCCTCTGCACTGCACAGGGACGCCCACAGCTCCATCAGGTGCTCAGAGCCCATCCAACCTGATCTTAGGTGTCTGCAAGGACAGGACATCCACCACATCCCTGGGCAACGTGTTCCAGTGCCTCACCACCCTTACGTAAAGAAGTTTTCTACCTAATCTCTGCTCCTCTCCTGGGGTCACTGACACTTGCACCACCACCACTCCGTAACACATACATTTTACTTTTCAGCAATTTTTTTTTTTCACCCCCACTTTGACTGAAGCTCAACATCAGCAAAGTTCAGACTCCTAAGATAATGCCTGGTCTTCACAATGAGTGTTTTCTTCCTTTTCCATGGGTGTTGCTAAGCCAAACAAAGACGTCAATCTTCCACATGCAAGAAGGAAACACGGACAGTAACAGGACACTCAAAAGCCAATCAGAGCCAGCTCTGTAAACATATTCCAAAGCTGGAAGATTTTGTATCCTATTAATATTTACTCAACCACATAACCCTACAAGTTCGGAAGGTATTTCATCTATTACTTATAAGATACTTCTTCATTTACTTAATACCCTCCAAAAGCAACGATGGCTAATGCCCTGGATTACATAGTTTTCTGTACCACCATGTCTTGGGGATGCATCATCAGCTTCCTGGGCACAGGAATCACTCACTTTTGCCCACAGCAAGAACTGCAGCTTGTAATACGCAAAGCAGATGTTACCCCTTGTGTTAAATCAACGCCTGTAACTTCTAACAGGGTTATACATGCAAACACATCATTGTTTCACTGCCCATGTATTGCATTTGAATATCATAATTATGACATCTGAGAATTTCAGATTCTATTGGTGAACAAACTACTTTCCCATCGGTGTTATATAGTAAACATTCCCTTTAAGAGAACCTAATGAAATTGAAAATATTTATTTCAAATTCATCTCCTGGCTATTGGTGTTGAGAGGAAATCCGAGAACAGAGTCTGCCTCTCAGCCTGAGCACACACATTTGCAATGCTTACATTATCCCACTATGTTTAGTTGATACACTGCAGAGTTAAAAAACCTCCAGAAATCTTGGTGAATCAAAGTGAGCATTATGGGGTAATTAAACTTTAGAACCATTGATTTATATTTCAAACGTGCTTTCTTCGCCTTCTATGATGTATTATGTTGTTGTAATGGATCACTAGCATTCTGCCACAGGATTATTAGTTGAGGATAACACAGAGCAAATGCTATAATTTCTATTTCATTTTCATACATGACACGACTTCTAATATCCCTGTGAAATAGATTAATCAAATACATACTGCTGGGACTTCAAAAAATATATATTGGGGTTCTGGAACATCCATCAAGAAAGGTACTTCCTCACTTCCCCTAACACTTAGCTGCTTCCTCATCTATCTCAGGCCAGGCTGTCTGTATCTGCTCCATGACTCACGTTGTGTTCTGACCCACCGGCACAGAGCGCCTGCAGTAAGTGCTGTGCTAAGGAACATACACTCCTCCTCCACATCTCCAAAGCAGCATTTACCAAACATAGGTCTAAATATATATATAAAACTTAATTTAAAAAAAGAAAACAAGAAAGAAAATACCCAAAACATACTGGTCTTACTGCATGCAGAGTGTTTCAAAACACCACTCCATTTGCAGCCATTGTTTGTGCTCTTCTGGCACATTTTGTCCCAGCAGGACTTTGTGTCTCACTTGCTGAACAACGAACGCATCAAGGCGTGCTGACAACTAAAGCACACTGCTTGTGCTCAGCTGGGTAACTCCTAGGGCTGATGGGCCCGGGAGCAGCAGTAACATCCATCAGCACCACGTTGCTCTGTTATATTAAGATACAGGAAGAATGTACAGGATGCACTTCTGTTGGCTTTTAAGGCACAACATAAGCCACTCCGATCTGACTCCCACACTGCCCCATTAAGTTCCTGCAGGAAACCAGAACACCCATACTAAGACCACGCAGCTCCTGTACACAGATACATTTACTCAGTACAGACCCCACACCCAGATAACCATACAGCCACAAGAACTCTCCAGGCCACACTTTTCTGAAGTGACCGCAGACACGGACAAATTGTGATCCTGAATGTTGACTCCCTGCAGCTGAACAACAAACATGAAACAGTACATGAAGCACATCCACTGTTAAACTGGAAAGCCAACAGGGCTGCTGGGTAACACTGCTGAAGAGAACACTCATCACAAAACATCTCCATCAGGTTGCAGGACAGCACACAGAGCATTTCGCAGCGCACAGGAAAGCAGAGCCAGCCCAAGCTGTGCACAGCAGACTGCAGGCAGCTCTGTGTGAGCACAGCTGTCACCAAAGGGGAGCTGCAAAGAGCAGTGCCCCATAGCTGGCACCAGCTTACCTCCTGCAGCCAGTTCCAGGGGCTTTGAAACTCCCAGTTGCTTACCCTTACCTATTGTTTTATCCGGTTGAGCTCTCCGTTCTCTTCAATAATAGGAGCTGAAAGCATTTCTGTTTTGTTCATCGTTGAATAAATAATGCAAATTTTCTCCAAGGACTGCAAGGCCTGACAAATATTGTAAGGCAAACGTTTTTGGTTTTTTTTTGCTGGATCTGCCAGCATCCAGCAATGTCACACAGAATTGTTTATTGTAGTGGAAGATAGTCACCATCGCTGGTTGCCAGAGAACTCAAGGCATGCTGAATTCTTTTCTGGTTTTTTTTTTTTTTTTTTGACAATAGAAAATGCTTTCAGCCAGCAATATATGTTTTTCAACCAGGCATTTAGAGGCAGTTAACCCAAGCTCCTTCTTGGTGTTTTGTTGTTTTTTTTTTTTTAATTTTGCATTGTGTTTCCATTGTGATTTCTATCACAATAACCCAAATGCAAGCAAATACATTATAAATAGCTTCCTATAAAATACAGCATATTGTACCATGATGTGCAACTCTCTTTTCCAGTAGCTTCCTTACTAGCTACACATTTTACTTGAGCTGACTTGTCTCCCCAGCTGACACATCAGCATCATTAAGGCAGCCCTTGCAAGGCATTGCAAGGCTCTGACCCCACGCAGAAGCAGATGTGAGCATGCACCTCTCCTGCATGAGGCAGGCCCATTGCCAGACTAAAATGGATTTACTCATCAGGAACTGAATACTCAGCAACTTACCAATTTAATTTTATCTGTCCTGGCACACAAGCACTTTCTCATCACAGCTACCTGTGACATGACAGTATAGCTGAAGTAGCAAACAACTCACCCGCTCTGAGGAACAGAAGTCCCTTTTTGCCAGGCAGTGTCTACAGCAGAAAGAAGCTACCTAGAAGACGAACTCTTCCCCAGACAGAGTTCTTTTTCCAGAATGTCCCATATCATATGATGATATCATTAACTGCTTTCATATCTATAAGTTACTGCATGATATCAATCCAGTATCATTACAGAGGATCTTGTACATGCAACATGAAAATACAGTTTATATCCAGATGCACTATGCCTTATAATCAGCAAAAGTGACAGGGGTCTAACTTCCACGCTTTACTGCATGAACAGAAAACTGGAAGGCTCCAGCTATGCTGTAGAATCCATCACCTCAAATAATAGACAGGAGTTTAGCAAAGCGCAGAGACAGCTCCAGCACTCTGAAGCAAGCACAGGTCCAAAAGCCATCACAGAAACTGTGCTATGGGAAGCTGGCAGGAGACAGCAGCAGCAACTCAAGCGTTTTATTTTGTTTGTAGATCTGGTAACATGCTTATTTTTAATAAACAAATTCAACCACTTCAAATGAATGCTGGGAGATGAAATAACAGCCATTGGATAGCCTGGAAAGCCCAGCAGCTCCTGCTTCCCCAACACATGTGAGCAGCTTCCTGCTCGTGCTGTAGCAGCTGCTGGGCGCATGTTGCACACAGATTCCATTGGCACAATAAATAAATCCTCGATGTGACCAGCATCTGAAGTCAGATAAATAAGAACTTCTCGCTCCCTATTAGAATGCAAGCAAAATTAATCACTCTGTCGCTCTTTCCCATTCTGAGCTTAAGGAAAAACACAACAGTGAATGGTTACATCTACAGCAAAATACTTTGGCTATGATGATTATCCCTCCATAATGATTAAAACTTGAAATTAAGCTTGCAAGTTAGTGAAACACATCTGAAGTAAACACAGAAACCCATGTGATCTTTTCAGACACAATTTTGCACTTCGAGCCGGGTTATAATCTGCATCTCAATACCCACCCAAACTTGAAAAGAAATTAGACCCGTGTTCAAACTGCAACGAATGTCATTCAAGGGTGTTCAAGTCCCCTTTCTAATCAAGGGTTTCATACGTGGACAGTACCGTTCATATGAGGACTGCAAGCTCTGCAGATGAAGACAGCATGACTGAGGCGCTGCTTTGGCTTCCCTAGCTCAGGAAGTCCAACACCACACCCCAAATCTTGTTCAGACCTTTTCCCCCCCTTACCGCTTCTGCTTTTTCTCTTCCTTCCATATGAAGTTCACCATCAAGTTTTTATCTCTTCTCCTAAACTAGAACCATAAGATATAAGAAGCCTTCACCAACACGATTTATTTAGTTCCAAATGTAGAATCACAGCTCCAAAATACACAGAAAACATCAAAAGCAGACAGAAGTTACTGCTTAGAGCATTTTAATATTTCTTGTCACTTAGAATCTCCCATTTCTAGTATGTGCCAGTAAATATCATGCTTTTATCTGGATTCTGGAGTTATCACAAGGCCGACTACTATAAAAAAAAATAGAGTTTATTTACACAGTGATTTAAAAAAAAAAAAGTGATTACCTTACTACACAGAGTTACTTTAAATACTAAAACTAGCACTTCCCTGGGACAACTTACTTCGGCTTCAGGAAGTTTCCTTTGTTTGGGGGTTGCTTGTTTTCAAGCTTTCTATTAGCAGCCCATGTTGCTGTTGTCTTTGTTGTCCTGATCACGTTTCGCTGTATTTACAAACAGAATTATCTTTTCCAAGCTATAAAATGAGCATGTATGTACTGCATCCCCCACTAGAGTTACTAGTGAGAAAGAAAAAAGAACTAAGAACACAGCTGTGAATCAGAACAGAAACCTCACACTCCAGCTTTGTCAAGTCACTGCTAGAGAGGTGGTGTATGGCCTTGCAAAAAGCATTACAAACCTTGAAAGCTAAACCAGTTCACAAAGGTTTTTAGAGAGATTTCAAATCCCCCATAGACAGAAGACAAGCCATTTAACTCCGTACAAGGACAGCTATCAGCAGAGCATATCTTCACAAAAAACGACAAACTCTGGTGCAAGTGGGACTGCACAGTGCGTGGGAGGACAGAAGCACGCTGACATGAGCCCAGAAAAATTTGTGAACTCTTAACACTTGTGAATGCAGGCAGTTTGAAAGCCTACAAACTGCCCCCCGGGCAGCCGTCTCAAGCAGTTAAGTACCAAAATGAAACGAAAATCAAAATTGAAAAATGCAGAGGAGTTTCAGCTTTTATACTGATGGACTACATCACATAATACGATTTGTCATTTGGGGCTCACGTTTACTTTCAATACTATACGTCAAATCTACTGCATTTTATATGCTTTAAGAACTTTGTATAAGTATTTGCATCACCACAGCTGGGGGCTGCCAGCTCCCCCAGTGCTTCCTGCAGCCCCAGCCCACCCGCCTGCTCCGAGGGCCCTTCTCCTCAACAAGGCACACAGGCAGGAGGAGCACATCCTTGACCTGCTGCCACGCTCACCATTCCTCCACCCACATGTCCGTATCTGCACCCGCCTCCACATTATGCACTCATCCAAGAATCTCTTTAAGCTGGCAAAAAAAAAATCTATAGGAAATAAAGCACAGAAGAGCATTGAGTTTCCTCCACATTTTTGCTACTGTGAGGAGAAGCACAAAGTTAGAGTAACTAACCCTCCTTTTCTCAGCATCTGAGGAATGAAAGAAAAGAAGAGACATGAAAACACCCACCTTTATCATAGATGCAATACCAAAGTTGATTTAATTGCTTTTGCTCACAATTTTACAACACCCACTCTTTGCTAGTGACAGTCCAAGCATACACAAAAACATTATTTGTACTCTGAAGAACCTTCAGAGTAAAAGGAAGAAATTTGAGTCTAACAAATAAACTTATTTAGACACAAGCTGAGGGCTTTAAATTATACAGAAGATTGCCAGTTATTAAACTTTTACAGGCACATTCCGTGCACACACGTGAGGGAGCTTGAGCCACACTCAGGCTCACACACTCTGGTTTTGTTAACACTGACAAAAATAGCCCAAACTCCATCACTACACCTGCATTTGCTCTCTAAACAACTGCATCATGCTGAACAATGGACTGAGCAACACTCTGGTCAGTCAACAATCCTGTGGAGAAAGCAGACTAGATGAAGTGCCCTCTTCCAAGCCTCTTGGGCACCACCATCAGACGATTTCAACAGCCAAAATAAGAAAGCATTACGTGGGAGTGGCACTAACCTGAAAATCCAACACGAGGTTACCAGAGTTGCTGGGGTGGTTACATTTAATGAAATGGTTAAGGAGTACAGAAAGCCTTCTGTTTTCACATACAAAAGCTGCGTTTAGAACTATCATCAGATAGTCCATGTTGGAAAATAGTGCTGTACAAATTAAGCATCTTTAACTGTCCATCAATGTCAAATGAACTCTAATGTGGTATGAAATACTTGAAAGTTCAAGTCTACAAATAAATACGAGACTCGTAAGAAAATTTATCCAATTCATAGCAACAAACATTTGCTCTCCATAATCTCCTGAAAAGCAAAACATACTTGAACAATATTAGAGAGACCTAACTTTGGGTAGACCAAAGCAGTGAAGAGGGTTGGCAATGCAGAAAGATTATATTAAAAGTTCTGGTCACTCTTAAAAAAAAAAAAAAAAAAAAAGAAGAAAGAAAAAAGAAATACTGCAGGCTTCTTGATGCATTAAACTGACAGAATTATCTTTCTAATCAGGTTCAAGTGATGCTCTGGAAAAAAAAAAAAAGAAATACTGCAGAGGAAAAGAGTTATCTGATCAGAACGTTACACCCACAGGCTTACAGTGTTTGTGGTTAATAAACACCTCTCTACAGTGAAGAAAACAGCTACTGAAAAAAAATTAAAACAGTGCTTGCTCTACCACAGTCCTGCAATCAGGTGTGGAAGGCACTTAATGAACACCCTACCAAAATAAGACAGGTTACCTACGAACAGCATTGCCAACCGCACTGAACTTATTCTCCAGAGTCGGGACCTTCCTGGAACTACCTGTCATATTAGTGCCTTCTAGATAACAAGCAAACCCCATACAAAGAAATCCGCATCTCTCTTGTAGTTACTGGATTTCATTCAGATAGTTCTTAACTCTAGCAGAATAGAATTAAATCCATTTCCATGGCTTTTCCTTGAAAATTCAGCAGTAAGGACTTCTAAAGGAAAAAGAACGTAAAGATCTTGCATCACTAACACTTACTGTCATTCTGGTACAGGCAAGGAGTTATTCATGCAATTCACCACTAACTACCAAGGCACCTTCTCCAGAAATCATGCATCTAGCCCTAGAGGTATAGAAGGCACCACAGCATTTAAAGAGGAAGTAGAAGTAAAGCAATCAAATTTCAAACCTTGTTCAAACAAGGTTTAACAGAAAACAAACCGCTAGTTCTAAAGGGTTTTCAAGTAATACTTGAACAGCTTCAGTCAGGTCTAAAGAGTCTGGACTCAGACCGAGACTGTCAGTTCTTTAATTCCCTGAATCTTAACAGTGCATTCCCAGCAGGGCCTTTTCAAGACTAGAATTCTCTCTGTTGCTTTGCGTACGTGCTATAATTGAAGAAAATGGTGCAGCAAACTGTGCTCTTAACCACACAAACCAAAACCAGTTTGAGTCACTCCTTCTTGGGAAGCTGTGGACAAAAATGCAGAAGATTTTCTGTACAGAGCAGCTGTTGCATAAAGCCACCTTTCTACTTCTAGGTGCTCTACTTGTATTGTCTCTGTTGAGCTTCTGCAAGCCAGTTTCAACTAAAAATCAATAAAGAGTAGAGTTGATAATACACGTAATTTTATAAACTTTTTCTTTATATATTTAACCAAAATAAAAATTCAGTTGCGCACGTGCATATATATTCATATGTTTATATATGCATAAACATACAATATTCAAAACATAACACTGGAATTATTGCTCTGGGCACATCCCATACTAAGAACTCTGAAACATCAGTTTCCCAGAAATGATTTACTTCCTACTATGGAAAGACACGTACTAAAAATGTAACGATAAAAGAAAAAAAGCTGCAGGCTGCTTTGGTTAGCCAGTGCCTAGGCTCAGGTGCAGTAAAACACTTCAAAGAGACAGGGCAGCGACACAATGATCCTGCTTTACACGCAGCTGCCGTACCATCACGGTACAACAGCCTCACACATGGCTACGCACTCCAGAGAACCATGAGAGTGCATTACTTCTGATTTTTAGGAAGTATCATTGAGTCCATAGAGCAAAGATCGTGTAACTACTTTCCCCATCCTAGAGATAGCAGTGCTAATTTTAAAACGCTCTAGTTTCTATACCTGCTTCCAAGCAGTCCTTTGGCTCCGTCAGAGACAGTTTAACACAGAAGGCCAACTGCTGGTGTTAGAACACGCAGGTATTCTACCTGTTATTTCGCCTGTTGTTCCCCCAAAGAAAAGCATAGTAAAGCATTATGAAAACCTGCAGATGCCTGGGAGACCACGTCCAACCTTCTGCTGTATGGCACTGCCGATACTGCAGGCCAGAGCTGTGGCCTGTTAGAGCAGCTCACCGCACTGTCACACAGCAAACCACGGCCAGCAGAGCCCAGCTCACTCCTAACTTCTCCCTGAGCTGCCTTACACATTCCCCAAAGCAGCCAGGCTGCTCAGTTACTATGTTTCAACACGCCATGAATTGAGGATGACGATTTTGGCCAGGCCGCAGAGGACTGGCAGCTTTGACATCAGCTACAATGTGACTTTCTCCAAGTCTTATTTCCTCCCTTTGGAATACAAGCTTCACCACTAAGCTGAAACGCAACTTTCAAGATAGTTAGAAGCAGAGTAATATCAAAAGTGAAAATAGAGTAAGCACCACCTCCTGAGCTGGTGAGGGAACCAATGTTCTGCTTCGTGCTAGCAGAAAGCATCAAGCTCTCCTAATAAACTTATCTTTTTACTGTAACACAAGCAAAGAACAGAGGTTATCAACAGCAGCAAAACCCACGCTACTAGCTTAGCGGAGCCCTCAGTCACAGGAACAAGCATTTAGGAAACCCCCTCTTCTCCACAGCTCCGCAAATGAGAAAAGCTTAGGAGGAGTAAAATCATCCAAGTCTAGCAATATTATTGTGTTCCCCCACAGCTTAAAGAGACAGAGCAAGAGAGAGCAGCCCCAAAGCATCTTCTGTTCAGTCAACAACACAATACTGAGAAATATACACTCAGCTAACTAACTCCTACGTGGCAGAAAACAGACAACCAACACCAAAATACTAACAATAGGTCCAGCTGTAACTAACACCACAATAGCACCATTAAGCCCGTAGCCAACAAGGAGCTACCTGCCATATGTGGAGTGATATGTTTATATTAACCTACATGCAAGCTCTAAACAGTCTACACCAAGTAGAAAGTGCTGTAAATCATTAGTGGAGTGATCTAAGATCACATTTCATAGTAAAAATAAATGCTGCTACATTTCATGTATGCAAGATCCTTTAGAGCAGGAAGAGCCCTGGGACATTGTCAGATCCGGAAAAAATTAGCATTCTTTGAGAGCTCTGCTTTAATTAAGAAGTTACCTAAAATTACTCTTCCAAAGAGCATACTAATTTTAACTGCAAAATTTTTCCTCGTGTCAATTAATACTGGCATACAGCATGCTAATAAAAACATCATCTTATTAACAGCTTCACAGTCAGGAGAGCTACCACCATTTTTATTTGTTAGAATAGATATAGGCTGGCAAAGGGAAATTAAAATTCAGGAGGACGCATATTACAGCAAAGCTTGAACAGAAAAGGCTCAAAGATACATAGGTCATGTTAAGGTCTTCCCCTCCGCTAAGTCGGCTTCTCCTGCTGCTCGCTCATGTGGAGAGATCATCATTTTATGGCTGTGATATTTCCACGGCAACACTGATGACAGTGATGTCGCAGATTCAGCCCTGACATAGCTCCAGGATCAAGTACAAGAGCAGATGGGATGCGAGGGAGAAAGCCCCTATTTAAACACAAATCTCTTTCATAAGAAATAAAGGCTTGAGCAAAGAAACAGGTGACTGGATCACGTCTTCAAGTATGATATATTCGAAAGATTATCCTAGCATGAAAATCTATTTAAAGGCAAGACCTACAATACAGGGTAACTGTCAAATTTGTAAGGCCGTCTAATAAACCAGTGCTGAAAGCTCCCTGTTTAGCATGACCAAACCTCGTGCTCTGCTTCTGAAGGGGCAGTGCAGACAAAACATTTGTATCCCTTATGCTATCCCCTTCAAGAGTTATAACATTAGGATATAGTGATTTCATACATTACTGTGCTTGCACTACCTCTTGTAAATATAATGTCAGGCCTTCACTGGGAAGTTCATTATCTGAATTAGATACAACATGAAAGACATTAAGAAGAATCCCACGTGGCTCACCAAGTCCAGGAGAATGGTAACCAGAACATTCCACCAGCACGATCTGATTGGCAAAAAGAAACCACACAGGTCCTCATCAGAGGACTCTTACAAGAACCCATACAACCTCCAGGCTGCTGAAACTCCTATGAACCTCTCTCTGGTCACACAACACAGACATTGTTGGCAACCCTCCTCATGGTCCCCCCACTACAGGTGACCAGCGGGGCTGAGAGAACAGTGATCAGAGGTGGAGTAGGAGATGAAGCACCCACAGCACAACCACAAAGGCAGCCCCGAACCACATCGGCTCACGGCCATGGCTGCATGCAGGCCCAAGCTGTTCCATAAAGGGCAGCCCACAGCCAACACACCGTGCCTGCCTGGGCAGGAGGGAGAAACAATCCAGCCCAGAGCTCACAAGTAACACAAGGCAGTTCCACACAGCAGTTGAGACAGAGGGTTATTGGTTCTCAGGAAGAAAAGGACAAAAGACAAGTTGAAAAAACCTTCAGGGAGAGGCTGGGCTTGAGTGAGTCTCCCAGAAAGGACGTCAGCTAAAAGCGCTCTGCAACGTTACTAGGGGTGCTAGGTTGCTCCAACAGTCCCCATCTATGAACTTAGCAAGGTAAAAAATACAAAAGGAAGCAAGGAGAAGATGACATGCACTGTGATACAAAACACAACACAGCAATGACCCAAGCTAAGGAGGCCAACTTCACTTGCCCAAACCATGAACATACCAACAGCAAGTCAGTAAGGTGGGCAATAAGTGGAAGGATGTCACTGGTCACAAAAAAGTGAAAATAACTGAGGGTTGCAGCAGGACAGAGATGTTATTCCACAACTGAATGAAAACAGCGTTATGAGGAAGAGAAAATGAAAGAAAGAACAGAGAGACTTGAGACATCAATAATAGATAGTATACAATCCAGCAGGTACAGAAAAGCCTGTTGGGAGTGCCAGGAAAAGAACTAAATAGCCCCAACTGTTTTGCTTCAACAGAAATGTTCTTCATAGACATATCAGGCAGGTATCCCACTGATTTTCTACTAGTGGAAATGCTGGCTTAAAGGAAGAAGGGGAAAAAAAAAAAAAGGAGTAGCTTGGGGTTATGTAAGTGTAGTGCGCAAGGGCTTGTGTTGGTTTCTAACTCAGTGTAGTAAACTCAGGAAAAAGCATCCATTAACACAGCAGGATAAGTATTACATGGAATTTGAAAGTGTAATTGATTGTACCTACAACCGTAATTAAGACACAACTGTCACGGGCTAACAGGACTACAGCATGACCCCAACAAGACTTCTCTCCCTGTGTTTCCAAAAGGCCAACAACCTCGGATGATAACATGAACGGAGTTCCCCCAAAGCAAGATACAGAGGTCACTTCCATTCCAGCACAAGCAAGCTCTTTACAAGAGATGCAAAAAGCCTCCCTCAGATAAATCCCACAGTACAAGAGCTCCTCACCGCACACCTGCAGAGATGCAAAACCAGTGGCTAACATGAGCACATCAGAGCTCACTGCTGCTTGCATCACTTATCGTGCCAAAGCATCTACCAAACGCAAGCTACAAAAAAGGTTTATTTCTCTTATCCAGAAGAGAACTTACTTCCTAGTGCAGCACTGACTAAATGAAGAGTCCACTGACAGGCAGGGGTCAATTGCTCTGATAAAATGAAGTTGCATTTCCTTAATAACTGTACCATCTCCACTTTGAGCCCAAGTTTTGCAAGTTAACCCCTCAGAACAAACATACTTTACTACCAGACAACCAAAAGCAATCGTACAACAATAAAAAGATGACAACAATAAATTAACACA
This sequence comes from Tragopan temminckii, assembly GCA_028571105.1. NCBI lineage: Eukaryota > Metazoa > Chordata > Aves > Galliformes > Phasianidae > Tragopan > Tragopan temminckii. Next base: position 29,941 of record JAOWBP010068506.1, read on the forward strand.
TTAGTAGATTAAAAAAATAATAAAACAACCACAGTCATTTTCTAACACAATCCAAATGCGAAAGATTTCATAATATTAAATATAACTAGAGAAAAAAAAAAAACAAATGAGCCTTTTCCATCTCTCATTTCTATGACACTGGCAAACACAGATATTATTACCTTCATTTTCAGATGCTTGGCATTTCACCTTCAGTACCAAATCAAAGGTACGTTCCGGATTTTCCCTAGAAGAAGCAAACAATTAATCATATAGGTGTTTCAGGCAACATAAACCATTTTCTACAGCATAGCAATCAAAAAGATTAACAAGGTGGAAAAGTGATATGAGAGGTGCAATGCCAAAGGGACAATAAGAAGCTGTTACAAGGAAAGGAAAAAGGACTGCTCACCCATCTCCAAAAATTGAGCATCACAAAGGAAAACTCCACAAAGGAAAGACCTCCAACCAGAGATCCTTCCCCAGTGGCAGTCAGTCCTTAAATAAGATCTAAGAGAGGTGCAGCCAGGCTCCAGCCCCTCCTGTCACATAGGTGAATTGCCTTCACCTGTGCTCTCAGGGCTGACCGAGTCGTTTCCCCAGGTGCTCAATCAGTGGTTCAGGTAACTCAACAGTTACCATACATACAGCATTACATTTTTTCTATTCTATTTGTCCAGAAAACATTAAAATAAATTAAAAGTCAATAAAGTTAGAAATTGCATTGGTTTCTCCTTAGAAATAATGAGCCATGCTGCCATGTATAGCCTTAGAAAAAAAGAACATAAGGAAGATAAATACACTGGTTAGCTTGTCTAATGATAATGCCACTGCCTCATACATCGAGATGGTTTTTTGGAGTTTCTATCATACCACACTTAACCCCCCAGCCAGCCCTGCAGCAGCCACCCACCTGCGCACCAATGCCTTCCAGCAGCACACACCTGACAGTAACAACTGCAGCGCTAATTGCAAGGAACGTCCCATCTAATCCCAAACCAAGCAGTTATTGGAATAGCTCAAACTGTCATTACCATACTACTGAGCTCTCTCTCTACCGAGCGCTCTGCTATTTATATTAAAAACAAGTGGTATAACCGCACCCATATCAATTAGCTATTTAACCACATTAAAGGCTCACACTTGAGTTCCCTCCGTGAGTAACACCCCACTGAAGTCAGCTAGGGCTGTAGGTAGGTGAAAAATAGAGGATTTGGGCCCAGGTTTCTGGAACTCAAACTGAAGGGTGCAGTGAATTAATACCCTGTTGTTTCTTTAAAGGGAGTTCTGACTGCAATCTAGGGGCAGAGTAGAGGGAAAACCTCAGCTGTGACAAATTACTGGATTCAGGCCACGCTTTTACTGACCTCAGTACCATCATCAACCAGGATACACAGTCAGAGCCTAACTGAGGTTAGAGAAACATAACCCGCCTATAGACTTGTGTCATTTTTTAAAGCATTTAGTTGGGAAAATCCTGCAGGCAGGAGAACAGATCCTGCGCTGAGTTACAGAAACCCAAGCCCAGGATCTCAGAGCTGCACTCCAGTACTACAGCCAGCTCTCGTCCCTGCAGGTTTGTGGTGGAACTGATGAGGCCTGGCTGTCTGGAAAAGCAGCCACAAGACCCTTCCTTTAAGAGAAGTGACGTTTCCCCACGACGTTACCCAAGCTGAGGTCATTTACCCCTGCCCTGTTTCCAGGCCCCATCACAGCGTGCCAGGTGCAGGAGGCAGGGCAGCAGCGCCAGGCAGAGCGCAGCCCGAGGGATGCAGCAGCAGCAGCAGCAGCCACGCTGCCTACCTCGCAGCGTACCAGCTCAGCCTCCCCAGAAAGCCGCTAAGTTTACTCTTCACATCCCACTATGCTCAGAAGTGTCAAAAACGCGTTAGAGTAATCGGAGAATTGTCAGACTGCCGTTTCCTTTCCCGCTACTACTCTGTGCCCACTCATTCATCATCCCCCCGCGCCCAGATTGTTGTCGGTTCACAAATAACGCGTGTAACACCTCTCAGCTCCCGCTTTGTGCAGGGCCGGCTCCAGCGCAGGGAGCGGAGCAGCACACGGCAGCCCGTGCCCATTTCTCGCCCGCCGCACACACCTGCGGCGGCGCAGCGCCGGCACAAAGGCCGGAGCCGCAGAGCACGTCGATCTCGGGCAGCGCGCG